>UCOJ01000317.1:0-126911 GCA_900474305.1 Cecidostiba fungosa | reverse complement strand
ATTACAAGTATTTATAAAAATCACAGTCAATAAAAGTCATAATAGCACGCGTTACAAAGATATTCATGATTTTCTCTTTCTTTTCACTTTTTTGATCGAGTAATTTTACATTGCCCTTTCATAGCCATTAACTACTCATTATTTCTAGTTGGATTTAATCAATCTAATGCATGTTTACAAGTTTAAAGATGCCTTGGAAATTGCTATAATTTATTAATTAATATCTTACGCCACGTTGAAGCTAATAAATGGTCAAATAAGGTTCGAAAAAGCGTTTCACCGGGGGTCCAAAAATGGTCTAGTTTTTGCCTATTTCCAATGGCACAAGGTATTTACTAGTTATTAAATGGAATCGATTTCTACCAGGGATGTTTGTAAAGTTTTGGTGCTCTTCGATGCCCATAACGAAAGAAAATCTGCGGTCAGTGAAAAAATTTAAATTATGAATTTTGACCTTCGAAGACATGTTGTACCTGGTATATGGCATATATAAAAATTATTTTATGTTTTGTACAGCTGTGTACCTGAGTATATTCAATAGTTTAATCATTTTTAAAAACAATTTAAGATATATACAAAAATGAAAATCAATTTTTCACGTTTTTGATAATTCAAGGTGGTTACTAGGTTCCCTTAACAAAGACCTGCGTTTGGACGTGGAAAAATAAGACGACGTCCGTCAAGATTAAGAATTTAGTTTTCAGCAGAAACTGAATAGGGCGGGACACGGAGAGTGGCAGACAAACTGCGACTGTGCAGACTTGGCAATAGTCTTTTAGCCTGGAAATCATGGAGCTTGTCGTTGTCGCGAGTAGTAGTAGCTTGTGTGTACAACAGTCTAAATTATTATGAGCGTGATTTGTTGGAGTGTTTGTACGTGGCATGCGGGACTACATACTCGACGACAATATACCTCTTGCAAGGCTATTATATTGTAAAGCGGACAATAGATAATTTATTTGTTATTAACTGTATATACGTATCTGGATATGATGTAATATCGAATAATTTTAATTTCTTTTACTTAATTAATCAGTGAGGTACGTTATATTAATGCAGCTTTTTTTAACGAGTAATAATTTATGTGAGCTATTGCGGATTCCTCATAGGTTATTGAGGCGGTAAATGACGATAATGATTGACTATTTTATTGAACTAGTATACGCGAGTGATTGACAAGATAAGAAGCTTGTTTAAATAATACATTTTAGTTCTAAGAATACGGAAGGACGACTTGCAGAATTAAGTGAGTTATAACTAGATCATCTTTGGATAAGTAGTCGGAGTTAAAATCACAGATGTTAGCTGACTGTAAGACGTGATCGGAATATTTTATACGATGTTAAGTGCATTTAAGTGCCTGGCGTTGTTTATTTTTATAATCGTCCTATTCCCGCGTTATCACTGCAAACTAAATATCACCGACGAATTCATCATCGAGTATTTTCAGTATAGAGCCCCGTCGACTGTCGTAGGGTTTACGTGCGATCAGTATGGAAGTAAAAAAATGCATCTATATATCTATTATATTAGCCAATAAATGCAAGTACACGGAATAATTTTAATAAGAGGTACGTTTTTATTGATTTTCAGATGACGTACAGCTGATAAAAAAGTTTAGCGATGCGAGTCTGCAATCGCTCATGTGGAAGTTGGAAAATAGAATGGAAATGTCGTCTCTGGTTAAGGCATTATACCGCAGATTAGGGGTATTTATCGATTTGAGATGCCAGTTTTCGGAAAATGTGAGGATAGCATTTAACGAGGTAAAACTATGCTAATAATTTAGAGGGAGAAATGCGAACCCATAAAATATTACGATCGCGTTGTTGGTTATAACGATCTAACTTATTCCAAATATCCAGGCGACGAACCACAAAATGTTCGATGAGTTGTATTATTGGCTCATACTTGGCTCAGACTTGAATGAAAGTTTGTCATTGATAAACGACAACTCCTTCGGTGTATCTACAGATTTCGTTTTGGCTATTTTCGAAGAGAACCAATGCACACTTTACGATATTTATAATCCCTGCAAAGTACGAGGTGGAACTTTAAAAACAAATCGTCTGGGCTTTTGGAGTGAAAGCAGCGGTTTGAATATTGTTTTTGACTTAAATAAAGCACGTAGATGGAACCTGGAGGGTATGACCATAAAGATAAGTGGATTGGTGCGTAAACTTTATTACTTTTTTGCTTTTCAAAAAAGCTGATGCTATTCTACGAGAGTGTGACGAATTTATGTGTGCGGTTATAATCTTGAAATTTATTTTCAGGTGAAAAAGAGGCCTTCGAATATGCCTGTACTTGAATATCTTCTGGATCCTAATTACAAGCAGTTCGATCGATTAACAAGACTTGGATATGCGATGTGGATGCATTTAGCAGAAATGTTTAATTTCACGTAAACACTTTTGTAATAAGATATAAAAATCTTGTTTTTAATGTACCTATATCGCAAGGTTTATATTTATAGTTTAGAATTCAATGAAACTACTGTTTGGAACGAGGGCGATGAAAATGGCCCTGTCATGACTTCTCTGATTAACGGCGAGGTTGATGCAAGTGGAACTGCTGATGCTTTGACAACTGAAAGACTTGATTTAGTCAAAGCTGTTTATCCGGCTTTGCCATTTCGGTATATTTGTCATTATACAACGCGAAATTGTGATCGCAAAATTACTATTGAAATGGTAAATTTCGTTTGATTTCAGAACTTGTTTTATTTTTCGGAGTACATCATCAGATCGCATAAGCGTACGTGATATATTTCTCCCATTATCTTCGACGGTTTGGTATTTAACGCTTGGTATAAGTGTATTGTCAATAAATGCACTGGTTTTTTTATCCATTTTATCAAAAGAGGATATTTACGAGAATTACCTTCGTTCCATTATAATTCATGTAGGTGCTTTTTGTCAGCAAGGTACGTTTACAAAATTGTATTACTTCTTTAAAACGTAATTGCAATAAAATTTGACCTTCTTCTTCTCAAGGAACTGAATTTTCTTCCAACAATCTATCCGGTCGGATAGCAATACTTCACATTTTACTTTTCAATTTGTTGCTGTACAATTATTATTTAGCCAGTGCTGTGTCTAATCGATTAAGCGAGCCCATAACTCTTATAAATGATTCTTTGCACGAATTGAGAAAAAAGGATTTTCAATATGCTTCGGAGCCAATGCTCGACTTTGATCGACACATCAAGGTAAATAGTGCTTTGTAACACATGATTCCAATTGTAAATTGAAGGAAAAATTACAAGTATTTTATTGCAGAGTAGCGACTGGGAAACTAGGTCATTTTACATTAATAGGTGGGTCAAAATTCCAGAATCGCAAAGGTTCATGCCTCCAGAAAAAGGGATGTCACTTGTTTTGAAAGGTGGCTTTGCGTATCATACTCACCCAGAAATCAGTTATCCTTATGTCGAACGCCATTTTGATGATCGCAAGATTTGTGAATTACAAGAAGTTCATTTGATTAAACCACAACAATTATCGTTATTTGTTCATGCAAACAGTTCTTTTACTGAAATGTTTAAAGCTGGGTAAATCAAAAGTTACTAATGATGACTTATGCTTTTAAAAATAAATTTTGAAAATTAAGATATACTTGTTTAAAATATTTTATTATTAATTGACATAAACATTGTTTCTCGAATTTATTTCTAGGTTTACTAAGCTTTCAGAAGTTGGAATACGATTTCGTCAGGTTCAGTTATGGACTGCTCGAAAGCCGATTTGCCGAACAGACGTTTTAACAGCAGATAGCATAACCATAAAAGAAGTTGCACCAGCCATAATATTTTTATTTTTTAGCATGCTCGTCGCGGGCACTTTATTATCTATAGAATTTTTATATTCAACATACAGCAAAGGGTGAGTCAGTAAAATTGATTCAATCAAATAATACTTTCGCAGCCTTATACGAGATCGAGTAAAATTTTTATATTTTCTACAGAAACTGCATCTTTATTAATGATATTATTTTTAAAATTAAATTCATACCATTGCTTCTTACAGTTCAATTCGTTTTGGATTTCGAATAAAATCCATAAATAATACTCCAGAAAAATTGAGACATGCAGAAGAAAATGTATATCATCCAGATGAAAATCCAATTAAATAAGTTTTGTCATAATAAGAGTATTTAGAGAAAATATACAAAATTCGTAATTATCCAAATAAATTGTATGCGATAAGTGATAATGAGATTATAAATTGAAAAGTTATTTTAAAACATTAATTATCTTCAACGATTTATAGTCCAGTATTTCCACTGGTAATCTAATTGAAATTTTCCAATTTACTATAGTAAAATATTATTTAATATCAATTTTTTATTTAGAAAAAAAAACGTATCGTAATTGTAATACATACACAGTGTGTATTAAATAAATTGATTTGTAACCAAAAATTTATTTTAATTAAATAAAGTAAAAGCGATTATTTGATTAATAAGTCTAATACTAACTTATATCAAAATCCAATTTTCTGGACATATTATGTAAAGTATTGATGTATTTTCTGCCTTTGCTCGCCTACTATCGATTGAAGCTGTCTTACAAATTATTTCTAACGTAAAATACAGTATTGAATAATATTATCCATCAAGTATAATGCACATGCAAGTCTACTCAATAAAGACATAAAGTCGTAAAAGCATACAGTTACTAAACATTTTTATTTACGTATAATTTAGACATGTGAAATTTATAATTATATCTACTATCATGAAGATTTTTATTTTTATCGTAACTTTGAAATTTTGGATTCCCAATTGTGAGTGTTATGCGAAAATTAACAATGATCTCATTCTTGATTACTTTTTATATAAAGAAACACCTAACGTGATTGGCTTTACTTGTAACAGTGAAATAGGTAAATGCGGTATTTTTATTTTGTTTATTAAAAATGTTAAATAGCCTCATTGGAAAACCGTTTTAGACGATTTAGAACTAGTTCGAAAATTCAGTGAATTAAATATCAAGTCTGCATTTTGGAAATCAGAAAGAAAAATTGATTTATCGGTTATAACGAATGCAGTTTATTGGAAAATAGGAGTTTTTTTTGACTTGAGATGCTACTTTTATGAACATGTGACATCCATATTTGCTGAGGTATGATGCATTTATTACAATTTATTTGTGTGCTAAAGTAACGTTGCTTTTTTCTAGCAACATTTGTGATAGAGGAAGCTTTGTATTTTGACATAGTCTAATTAGAATTTCATTTTGATACCTTTCAGGCAACAAATTATAGAATGTTTGGTGAATCTTTTCATTGGTTAATAATGGGTCAAAGTCTCAACAAAAGTTTAGAATTGATAGACGACACTTCCTTTGGATTATCCACTGATTTTGCAATTAGTGTATCTGAGAAAAATAATTATTTCTTTTATGATGTTTATAACCCTTGCAAAATCCGTGGCGGAAGACTAAATATAACTTTGTTAGGTTCTTGGAATTTGAGTTCTGGTTTTAATTTCTTGGTTAAGTATAAAAAAACGGATAGATGGAATCTTCAGGGTATGGATTTTAAGATAAGTGGTCTTGTGCGTATAATATTTATTGTAAATGACATCGTAAATGTTCATAGCTATTTTGAAAACGATATTTTATAGGTGAACGATAGACCTGCCAGCATTCCTCTACAAGAGCACTTGGTAGATTATAGTCGGAAACAACTAGATTCTGTAGTAAAGGTTGCGTATAGTATATGGGTACCCATGTCCGAAATGTTTAATTTTACGTGAGCATATAATTATGAGTGACAAATCACTAATATTTGAAAAAATAATTCTGCTTGTTAATTGCTGATAATGTACGTTTTTAGTTTGCATTATCACGAGAAAGAAATTTGGGAGAAAGGCGATAAAAACGGTCCAGTAATGAATGCTTTATTTAAAGGAGAAGTCGACGCTACTGGAACTCCAGTTACTTTTACTCTAGAACGTTCTAAGTTAGGGAAGGTAGCTTCTGCTGCAATACCTTTTCGGTAAGAAATAAATATACCGTGTATGCTATTTGGTTTAAAAAACTTAAAAATATGTTGCTTTAATTAGCTTTGTAATGTTTAGGTCTTGCTTTTTCCTTCGAAGTACATCCACGAACAAAATCAATCTCAGTCTAATTTTTGAGCCATTAGCGCCCATGGTGTGGTTTTTAATAGTAATTGTTAGTATTTTGTCAATAAATGTAATGGTTTTGTTATCTATTTTCACTCAAACACGTTTAGGCATAAAATATGTGAATTCGATTATGATCAATGTTGCTGCCTTTTGTCAACAAGGTATGCATACAATATATAATACTCAATGAGCTATAACATCACTTATTTGTTCGGAATTTTTCAAACTTATTTTAAAGGTACTGATTATACGCCTCGATGTTTATCTGGAAGAGTTGCTATTCTTCATATTTTTGTTTTTAATTTATTACTCAACAATTATTATATGGCCAGTATCGTATCAGCCCGGTTGAATAATCGATTTAAAAAATTAAATGATTCTTTAGATCAATTGAGAAAAATGGATTTGTCGTTTGCGTCTGAAAAGTCATTATATTTTGATTTTTACATGAAGGTAAAGTGATACTTTCAATCTAGACGTTATTAGTACGCTATGCACGGTTGTATACATACATAACATATCATATAATATTAATTATTTTGTTTGTCAGAAAAATGATGCTGAAACAAGATCATTTTATTTAAATAAATGGCTAAAAATACCAGAAAGCAAAAGATTCATACCAAGAGATGAGGGTTTGAATTTAGTTTCTCGTGGTGGTTTCGCCTATCATACGGTGCCGGAAGTAGCTTATCCTTTTGTTGAGCGACATTTTAATGAGCGTAAAATCTGTGAATTAACGGAAGTTCATTTGGTCCGCCCTATTCGATTATATTTCTTTGTCCATAAAAACAGTTCCTTTACAGAGATGATAAAGTTTGGGTAAAAAATAATTAATGAATTTATGGCTCATAAAACCGCGAGTGTGACTTATTAAAACATTTCTCTTTTCCCAGTCTCGCAAAAATTGCTGAATCTGGAATACGAAATCGTCAAATCAAACGGTGGTTAGCAAGAAAACCACTTTGTCGAATGGATATTTTATCAATAGAAGAAGTAGCTTTAAATGAAATAGCACCGGCATTAATTTTTTTAGCATTGAGTGCATTTTTATCTTGGATCGTTTTAGGAATCGAACAATTGATTTATTTCAATCACAAGTTGAGGTAGTCTTTACGTGATTCTAATATTCAATCGTATTTGTTTAAATAATTTTTAATCAATGTTTATTTCAGGCGAATTCGTTTAGCATCTATTTTTGCATTAAAACTGCCATTTCGTAGAAATTAAGTGTATTTTTATACTTTGCAATTTTCCTTGATTGCCGTATTAATCGATATAACCCTCAAATGTCTCGCTTATTTAGTGACATTGACAAAAATAAAAAAAAAAAGATACGAATGTTTAGTTATGTAGATTGCCGTTGCTACTTTATTATGTTTCAAAACATTTACTGTCAGTACAAGTAAATAAGATAATAATAGTAAGCATGCTTCTTGTGCTACAAAACATTATTCGTTTATTAAACAAGGCATTTAACGACATAAACCTAGATACGTCATTGCAACTAAGTGAAGTTCGAATAAGACTATGTAATTATGCATTGAATAATCCATCGACCGCTTCGTTTGTTCAATACAGGGTCGTAAGTAGTGTTAAGGTCAGTACATAAAAGAATGTGGTAAAAGAAACAATTTTGTGAACCAATCTTTAGACAACATGCTTGTTTTTATTTTATACTAATTTTATTCATAATGAATTGGAAACTTATTCTCATTTTTCAAATTCTAAGGTTTTCTAGTGCACATTTAGACAATATTTTCATTGTGAGTTATTTTAAATATAAGACAGCTGGATATGTCGTTGGATTTTCATGCAATGATGAACAAGGTTGAGTAGCAATAAGCATATATTTATAAAATCAATACATAGCAGATTTAATTGTGATAAATATTTTCCAAATTATAATATACACTATCTAGGTGATATCGATTTGATGAAGAATTTTAGTAATGTAGGAATCTTCTCATCGCTAACTCAGTTGCGCGTAAATTTTACAATTAAACCATTTTTATACACACAATATCGAAGACTGGGTATATTTTTGGATTTGCGATGCTACACTGTCGCAGAAACTAAATATCTTTTGAATAAGGCAAGTTATGTACTATACTTGCAATTCATATAACATCAATTTATTCACGCTTAATTTTAATTATATATTATAAACAGGCTACGGTGGCAAGACTCTATGGCGAACAGCACTATTGGTTGATTTTGGGAAAGGGCTATAATGAGAGCATCAGCATGTTAAACGATACCGAGTACAGCATATCAACTGATGTTGTAGTGGCTGTTGCTGAAGACGAGAATTTCTCTTTGTACGATGCTTTCAATCACTGTAAGTATCGAGGTGGGCCACTTAACATAACTCAACTGGGGACTTGGAATAACATAACTGGATTCAATATAACTCTAACCCAATCTAAATTCTCGAGAAGGTCCAATTTACATGGGATGAATTTACGTATGGCAGGGCTTGTAAGTTTTTTCGATCATATTTTATCGATTGTATCGATACTTATTCAACGGAATATACAATTTTTTGTGTTTAAATGCAATATGTATAGGTACTGGATAGACCGAAAGATGTGCCGTTGGAAGAATATCTGCAGGATTATAGTACAAAACAAAATGACAGTATGGCAAAATTTACGTACGCAGTATGGTTACATATATCTGATTTGTATAATTTCACGTGAGTTTTAAACCGTTGTTTCGTTGGGCAAACAATTATCGTATGGAAATAATGGTATAAGATTATAACTATTATTTTGCCATTAGTATCCAAGCGCAGGAACTGACAGTTTGGAAAGCTACGAATAGGAATGGGCCTATGATTAAGATGCTTCTCGAAAGAACAGCAGAATTGGGTGGAAGTACTGGTATACCTACTCCCGAAAGATTATCGATAGTCACACCTATTCCAGCATGGCCGCTTCGGTAATTTAAAGAAACTTCAAGGTTGAATGATATCCATCATAACACGTCGCTTACCACATAAATGATCTTCTTTTCAGAACTTGTTTTATGTTTCGCACAACTCAGTCCAAGCACATTAAAGTCAATCATTTTCTGAGACCTCTAGCCAGTGCAACTTGGTATTTGACATTAGTACTTATTGTAACAGCAGTTCTTGTGTTTGCTTGGGTCTTGATAGCTGAACATATTAGTGACAAATTTGAAAGGTATTCAGCTGCATTTCTCTTCACCATTGGGAGTGTGTGTCAACAAGGTAAGCACGAAGCTTCGTTTATAGTATCCTATACTTTACCTTTTCGGAACTTTATGAACATCGAGGTTCTTGCAAACGCAGGTTCAGATCTTCAAATCACGCATATTTCTTGTCGCATTGCTTTCCTGCAAACTATGTTGTTTAGTCTGCTTATATACAACTACTACTCAGCCAGTGTAGTCTCGGCGCGTCTAAGCGAACCATTAGAAAAGATTAACGACTCCTTAAATGAATTGGCAAAAACAAGTCTCAAGTTCGGGGCCGAACCGAGTCTCTATTTCAACTTTTTCATAAAAGTAATTATACATTTATATGCTGCTGCAGTATAATGTAGCGTTATTTACAAAATTCACATATTTTGGTTTGAAAACCAGAGGTCCGATTGGGAGGCCCAGCAATTTTACTACAAGCGATGGATCAAAGTACCTGAAAACGAGAGATTCATGTCAGCTGGAGTAGGAATAAGACGCATTCTCGAAGGTGACTTTGCCTACCACATAGACGTCAACGTCGCCTACCCAGTGATCGAGAGACTTTTTGACAATCAACAGATCTGCCAGTTGACGAAGGTATATCTAGTTCGACCAACTGACTCATCGATATTCACGGCAAGTAATGGTTCGTTCGTGGAACTGATAAAAGTCGGGTAAGAGACGTATAAGATAATTTTAATGAAACTTTCAACCAATATACCTAAAAAATATACCTAATGTTAAACGAATGTACCATCAGAGTTGCCAAAATCCGAGAAACGGGTCTTCGTGCCAGGCTGGTGAAACGATGGGCCGCAAGAGCACCTGAATGTCGAACTGATATCCTAGTAATAGATCCCGTTAGTATATACGAAGCAGCTCCGGCTTTCTTGCTACTGGTTTTCGGTGTGGTCTTGGGCATCACGATTTGCAGCATCGAGAGGATACTCTACTGCAAAAAGTATCACGACCACGGGATCAAGAGAAAATTGAGGAACTTTTTTTCCAAACTCAAATTCAAAAAGAAGAAATAATTACTAATCGACGATGCGACCATGACGTTTTTGTATCTTCTTTGAAAATGGCTCTAATAAAGCTTTTGCACTTTCAATAGCTATGTAATATTACACAATCTCTACCGCACATACAGAGTCCCCTATAGTCACTAAATCAAAAAGGATATATATATATACAGAGCAGAACACGCAACCAAGTCGCATTTGTAAAGATCGTTCGCGCGTGCAGCAAGCTACTCTGTGTATAAAATTATTAATGCGCCGCACGGCTGCGAAGAAAATCACGCCATCGAAAACAGCGACTCCGCTAAATTCCGCGAGAGCTTACGCAGCCCGTATTTCGAGCTTTCGCGTAACGAGGCAAGGAATTTATCGCTCCCCGAGTCAAGTATCTGTCTTTGTTACATATACCCTGTACTATACAATGTCGCAGTAGAGTATATTACAGCATCTGCGTGCTGCACTCCGTGAATATCGACATAATCAGATGAGGAGCTTTACATTCTGAAATACACACGACAAAGTAATACCGCAGCGTCTCATTAGTTACTTTAAAAAACAAAAACTACGCAGATCTGTACCAGTGACAATTGTGTAAGAACAACAATAGAGCTCTTCTTGCTGAAATGACTGAAGTTCATTCGAGAATGCGTATATATATATACAAAGGAGAGACAACAGGAAAGTTTACTCCGATAAGAAGAAATCGAGCGAGAGCATCGACTCGCCGATCGATAAGATTGCGAACTACGAGCGTCTATATAATACTACCCAGAGTGTTCTTCCTGCCGGTTCGCGATAACTTTAACGCAGCACTGCTCACTTTGCGAAAGATTTTCTATTTTCTTCGGATATCTACGTCAATACTATACGGGATTGAAATTGGAAGTTTGAAGCTCGAACGTGTAGATAATACTTGTTCCAGTATACACACCACATGATAATAAAAATTTGAATCTCCTTCGTCGAGGTGTCCAACCGTCCATCAGCTTGAATCGGTTGACCATCATCATCAGCCCTTCGTCGCTCTCCGTTACACATACGCTAGAGATCCAACAGCGGATGTTTGTCACGGGTCTCGGCTTCACTAACGCTGCGCTTCGCTTCTCTCCATGCGAAAGATAACGAGAAACTGCGGCCGCTCCGAAATACAGCTAAATGCTGCGCATCGCCGAAAACAGAGCGAAGCTCCCCCGCGCGCACGTAGCTCTCGTGTTAAATCACGAATATTTGCATATCTAGCGGAGGCCAGGATCTGCCGAGCCGTTGTTCAGCGTTTAAATGCGCGAGTGTACTCTCTCTCTCTTGCAGTGTGAGAAGCTGAGATGAGATAAGCGAGAAACAGAGTGTACATATAGAGGGAGCAAAAAGGTACGAGTGTTGCGGAATCCGCATCGATCTGCATCTGATAGAATAGAAATGTATCGTGTATACCTATAGATATATACGGTATTAGTTGCGATGTAAAATGCAGCATCAATATTTGCGAACGTGCTCTCCTCGTTAAATGTATAAGCGTCTTATTCGCTGCTGATCTGATGTAGAAGTGGCCGATGGTATATATACGTAAAGGGTATAACGAACCGACGACGTAGGTACTCGTATTCAAATGTAGGGCTTGGGTGATTTACGACGTGCTTGAAATTAATAAGTGCAGTTGCCGGGGACGATGCTAAATATTGATTGTTTGTTCTCTCTCTCTCTGCCTCAGACGTGATGTACTAATGAAGCAAATATAGGTGTCGTGAGTGAGAGATGTTTTAAGAAGTGGGATGAGGTAGTTTTTTTTTTGTAATTTGAAAACTGCAAAGTGTGGGTTAAATATTCATGGTGAAGTTTGAAAGAGAATCTACTGCGAGCTCAAGTGTTCATTTTCATCAGGGGAAGTTCTTGGAGGACCTTAAGTACCAAATTACTTCTTAATCGGGTTCGTAAAAGCGTTTAGTTCCAGTGAAATCGTGTTTTTTTTAGAACTATACATTTATCTCATTCCAAAATCACCAGAGCTAATGTGTTTTCACAATAGTCAATACCTTTATTGTTTCATACCGAAACAGATTATACAGTTTAAATAGAGTTCTGGAAATTCGTAAGCGCCATACAAACCTCGGCAGATATTCCCTTTTATAATACGAACAAAAGTCATAATATATATATAGACACCTGAAAACTGAAGCCATTATCCCATCAAACTTCTGCCCCATCGAGTAAAATGCTCGACTGCCTCTTCAACATTCAAAATACCTTCTCTCTCTCGGACTCTATAGAATATCCTATTTAAAACACGACCCATTGAGTTTCCGCACGCAAAAGTGTGCGGCACTGCCGTTATTATTGCTACCATTCGTTCCAGACGACCAACATTTCAAGAGTCCCTTCTGAAAATTATCGCTCGTGTGTTGCACGAGATTGTCCGCTGTGATTTTAAAAGCCCTTCAAACTTTCGTCATATGTCAATAATTTCGCGGGAGAAACTTTATTCACAGCCACGCAACGTTATGTAATTATGTGATTCGTTATGAAACAAGATAAAGTGTATAGATATATACCGTTCGCCACTTTACACGAGGCATCGATCAAACTATACAGCCGCGTTATAACGCAGCACTTTTCCGCGGGGAAAAGATAATAAATTCCAGCGATGCAAGTGAAAAGACGAGCGGAAGAGACTCTTTCATTCATTCATTATCTCAGACGTCTCCTGACAATACAGCATATATCGAATGTTTACATTCAAGCTATATACCGTACGTATACATACGTGTTCCGGAAGCTCGCGTACGTATAACGACAGTCTCGAGTAAGATAACTGCACAGCAGCCGCGCAGCGAGCCGAGAAGGCTCGATTTATGCCGGGCAATCGATTCTCCGGAAATCGTCGTATAAGGATTAGGTGCAGCGAGAGCTGCTGTAGCAGCCCTTTATGCATAACGCGGCCCGTTTGCTGCTCTCTCTCTCTCTCTCACTGCCTATACAAGGCGCGTGTAAGCTCTCGCGTGTCGATGTAATAGTGTAGCGCCTGTAGGCGAGAGTGAGAGAGAGGCTTGCCGACGCCGCAGGGAATTTACGGTCGCCTGATTTATGCAGCCCTAGCATATACTCCCTCTATCTGTCTCACTGTGTCTTGGCTGCGATGCATTATAAATCGCGATTATGCGAATTGAAGGGTAGCTACACGGGAGAAAAGGAGGATTTTAAAGCAGAGCTTTTGGGAGCTTGATTACGATGCTGAGTGGACTGCTTTGGGGGATCGAGATTTGGGAGGATCGTGAGTGCTAAATTTCTTGGTAATATTTACTATAAAATTTAATGTACTATTTCTCTCCGCGTAGAGGAACTAGAGGAAATGCCTATTATGAGTTATATACGAACAAAACAAAAGCCAATAACAAACAAATATTTACTCCATCCCGAAATTATTCACCGCAAACATAATCGTCCCATCATTACAGCGCAACTACTGATGAGTATATAAATATGTTCTCTCAAAATTCCACACATGACATTGCTGCTCCAGTACACTACCACTACATAGTATCGCTCAATATACATTTGACGTAACGAGAGTTCGTGAGTTTCCAGCTGGAATAATCAAATTAAACGTTGAATTTAATGTGTCCGCGCGCGAAACACAAATATCAAAAGCACCGTGTCCACACTCTCGCGCGCGAGTTCGCCAACTAATAGAGCATATAATAACTCATCCCTTACTACACTTTTGGCATTATTGAATTGCGTATCGCACGAGAGGCAATTTATCTCTTCACATCGTTACACTGTAAATTCGTACCATCCCTAATAATATTCTTTTAAATTAAATCTTCAAATAAATCCCAGATCCTAATGAAATCGCATCGACAGCCGCACATCTCACTCCTATATCCTCTCCTTTTTTTCATCCCGAAAAGACGACCGGAATAAGGCGGATCTTCCGATACACTCTCTCGTGTGACCTACCCCTTTGGAAAAGCCCGAAGGTACTTTCTCCCTCTCGAAGGAAGAAAATTCTGCAAGCTCTAGCGCGCGCATCCTTTCTTGCTCGCGGGGACAGGGCGACGATTTATGTGAGGCACGTTTGCTTGTATTATAATAGCTCGCTCGCGGTGCCGAGCGTGAGAATGGGCTCGGCACGTACGTAATGCCACTTCCTCATTGCGCCGGAGAAGAGCGCGCGTAGACGCGGTATTTGCGACGCTCGCGAGAGAGAGAGAAAGAGCTGATGCTCTTTGCGGAATTTATGAAGGTGGGCCGGAAAGCTCGTTATGTGTAAGGATGTGGCTTGGAGTTTTTGCTTTGAGAGGTTCTTGATAGACTTTTTTGGGGGGTATATTCTCGCGGTTGCGGTTGTATCTTTTGCGTTTAGGGATTAATTTGGGTGTATATTTGCGTGGAAAGCGGGTTGGAAGAATATAATAATACGTGAAAAATTGTTTACAGTTGGAGGAATTTTATTAAATATGATTTATGAGGACGGTATATATGCACATTTTTAAACGCTAATTATGATTATGTCAGAATTCCTGCTTTCGAGGTGAATTCCAGAAAATAAATACGAAATGTAGTAAAAGCTCTTTGTATTATTAACATTCTAAAGATAATGTTTTATTGAACATGAGTAATGCGGGAATTATATTTTGGTATTTCGCTCACATATACATGAATTATACAAAATGGATATGCCCAGAAGCACGTTTCATGTAACGATTGTCGTATTAATTATACAATAATAATAATAATAATATATCGGTTATTTAGTAATAAAATGATGTGTATACTTGAGATGAAGGATTTTCTTATGTACGATTCGTTTTTCACCGTGTGTTTCCCTTTTGTACGTTAATCTCATATTCTCATATTCATTATTTTCATTTAGGAATAGTTTCCTAAATGAAAATAATGAATATGAGAATAACGTACAAAAGGGAAACATATAAATTGTCATGCGCACGCGACGTCATCTTTAATAACACACGGTGAAAAACGGATCGTACATAAGAAAATCCTTCATCTCAAGTATACACATCATTTTATTCAATACATCTTATAATATGTATTACACGACGACACCTCACCCTTACAAGCTAAGACCCAAACGCTTCCCGCATCTACTTCTTGCCATAGGGATAGTAGTCTTCAGGCTTGAACTCTGGCATACGTCCCATGGTTATTTCAGGAATAAAACCACTATCCGATGACACGGACGCTCCCCACTTGTTGGAGTTACCCATGTAGCTTGGCCTCTGCGCGACCAGTTTCGGGTGTGGTGGATACATGGTCGAAACCTGCTGCTGGTTGTACTGGCGTTGGTTATCTTTGTTGTTATATCCAAAGAAATTGGCCAGTGGTCTCCATGGTGGTCTAGTAGGATCTTCCCTCCAACTAGGCGGTTGACGTCTGTTGTTGTTGTTGTTACCGGTCAGACGGTCCCCTATCCACTGCATCGATCCTTGGATCGGACGAACGACATCGTCTGGGAAGACAAAAGCTGACGCGCTGTTGAAAGCGAGGAGCGCCACAAGTAGCGCGAAAATTGCGAATCTCATGACTGGAGTTATTTTTCAAGAAGTTTGATTCAAGACGACTGGTCTGGTACTGAATCGACGACGATAAGGCTTTTACTTTTATACGCAGGCTAACTCAGGGCTGTTGACACAGATGTATTTTGACGAATTCTCGGAAGATGTGTATGAATTGAGATAGTCCTGTGTTATACCTATAACGTATTGATCGATACTATCGTCGTTAATATAATCGGTGATTAGTGCCGTCGTAAGTAGGGCACATTAATTTCCGCTCTCCCGACGTTTCGAAAATAACGCTTTTTAGCGAGAGTTGGCAGACACACGCGCATATTGAGTGTCGACGAATTCCGGCGCGATGAAAATTAGATAAGGGAGAATAATGCAGCGATTCGCGAGAGATAATGTTTTTGGGACACGACGAGAGAGAGAGAGAGACTGAGATAGGATTATTCACATTGTGAATGGATTGGAGGTCGCGGATTTTTATTTTTTTTTCGAGGACACCAGGGCTCTTAATATCGATCGCAAATAGCAGGTGTGCTATTAGAAAAAAACTTTGCGGACTTGTGGATTTCGTATGAGTTTTATCTAGTTCAGAGTAAACATAATTTTTCCTTGTTCTAGCTCGATCGTGTTATCGAAAGAATTTACGTCATTATTATATTTACAGTTAGTACAAGATGATAGCACGCAATGGCTAACATCAGGCTTTAAAACAAAGCAGGCGCTAAATTTCTAATGTTTTCGCTATTATAATATGAACAGCTCTAAAATAACGTATAATTTACAAGCTCATTTAGGACAATGGAATAAAGGCAAATCGTGTTATGCTGGTACTCAAAGCTGTTTGCCTCACGTGGGTCCTCGAATTTTAGATGTGTTTTCCTGCACAGCTGAGCAAAGCTATGACGATAATCCAAACAGAAATCCCGAGCAGATTTAATTATTCGAGAAAATGTATGTATGTATACATACCTATATAAAATACCGAATAGAGAGGAAATGTACGCTGCTATATACTACATCGTTTTAATTGTATAACGAGCCATTGAAATAACGTCGAGGAGTTTTTCCGCGCTTTTGATTCTGAAAACAAGTTGATTTTTTCAAGGATTTGTTTTGCACTTCGTTTCGGTCGAATTGACTCGGCCAAACTCGAAGTGTTGAAGTACCTATATCCGAAACTGTTTGTCTTGCGGAAAGTGTTTTGTCGAGAGTAAGTGCCTTTGTGTATCGTAAATGTTTGAGTACGACCGTATATACTTTGGATTATGGTGATCAAATGTGACATTTGTATTTCTATGCTAAATTCTAGACACGCAGTTTTCAGTTTACGACTATCCATCCATTTCCATATTCTAACGAAGCGTCATCCATTACGACAACACCTGTATCAATTTACGTGAAAACTGGCGACATGACGCGTGATCTTTCTATTGTTCAATAGACTCCTAATATATGATACTATAGCCGTGTGTTTTAAAAATTATCCATTATTTTCCGTATACACACACTGACGTACTCTTCCATTGAATATCTCCATATCTATTATATACACATCGGGCCTTATCATCAGATAATTAGACTCCTTTCATCCGAATTCATCACGACACCAAGACATATTATTCGCACTTTATAGCCCAAAAACCACAGCTCCGAAAAAAATAGTGCAATTAAGTAAAAGGCGAAACTTCCCCGGCCTCAATGGCGAGAAGCGTTAGATCAGCGCGTTCTCGTACTATACCCTCCTTTTCATAGTTGACCTGAAAATAAAAGAACCGGCAAGCTTTTCAATCAAGATATACTTGTGTTATACCTTTCTTTTTTTTTTGTCTTACTCTTCTTCGCGTCAAAGAAGCGCATTATCAAAATAAGACCTCGGGCTTGACTCTCGCGGGAATTCAGTGCCAACATCGCGTAAAGCGGATATTGATGTTGGACTCGCGGGCAAAACGTATTAGCGACATCCCGGTCGACACATATAGCGTTATATATGTACATATAGGCCAATATAGGATTATGGATTTAATACGAGCGAGTTTGCCGGAGAAGTTGGAGCAAGAAAGAGGAGGTGCGTCTGCGGGATGTGTGTTTATAATACGAAGCGAAATCAGATTGTATTGTGTTGCTTTTTTTTAAACGTGGTTTGGATTGATTTAATTTACCAGTATACGTGTAATTATACGAGGAAAATTGAAGCGGGTATTTAATTAAATATAATTTTCGTATAAATTGGAATTCTATAATTAAGTTTCTGTTTTCTGTAATACTTCATTAATATTGGCAATGTAACTTATTGCAATGGCTTCAATTTATTTTTAATGTCACTATTATTATCAGAATGCAGAATTGCTGTAACTTTATTGAATCATTTTAATTGGAAACTAATTATTATACGTACCTAGAATTTTCCGTGTTGCAACGATGATGCATAAATAAGGGTATTTAGAAAATTGTCAGCTTCTATATCGAATATCTATATAACTATAACCAATCTAGATATAACAGGTCATCCTCTATACTCCGGGTTTTCTTTTTGGCAATTTTTCATTTCCCTCGAAATATATACGTATACTCCTATATATAAGTATCCGGATATCGAGATATCAGATGATTCAAATATAAAAGTATTCACGATTGATATTGCAATTGCACCGTTTCCTTCATTCATTATTATTAGATGCTATACTCATTCAATGGAGACTCTCTTATCCACTTGAAAATTGCCGGAGATAATAATGATATCGTTGAATGAAGAAATGCTGAAACGATACGTCGAACTGAAAAGAAAGTATGCATAGAAAACCTGTCGATGTTTCAAAGTCGATCCACGTATTTCACGCTGTTTATACAGAAGAGAGTGAAATATACTTTTTGAATTCTGGGTCACAGGAAAAAGGACATAAGTATACACTGAAAGCGCTGCCAAGTATAGTTTTCACATTACAGTGTCTCGCGACTTTATAAGTATATTCGTGATCGGTCACTCGACGAGGGTCTTTGCAAGAAAGTCAACTTTTATCACGAAGCTTCTCACCAAAGAAAACGTTCCCTCTTGCATATAGAAATATAGAATTTTATTCTCAAATCAAACAACGAGTTTCACAATTTAAACAACGATATACACTATTTCATAAAAAAAAATGAACAATTGTACTCTTGCCCTGTAAATATCTTGAAACTATACTAAGGGGGGAAGAGAACTGGTTTGGCCAAACGTAATCGCGACAAACTCGGCGCACACGTGCATTTTATGGTGGCGCTCAAACGGATTCCTGAGCTTTTCGGTATTCGAAAACACTGCCGCGTTCGAGGAAGGTTCTTGTTGTCCTTTTCGTAAAAGCTGGCTTCTCGCTCGGTTCACCGTAACCCCCGCCGCCCGGTGTTTCCAGGATAAAAACATCCTAAAAGAAAGCCAAGTGTAACATATTAATTATTGGAAACATATTATATTTTTTTTTAACTTTCATGACTCTCTGGTATCAACGTCGATCGTAAATACGCAGAATAGTTTTGTGGTCCTAACCGATAAACTATCTATAAAAATCTAAATCCCAAACAAATGAATCAAATCCTCCGCTACAGCATCGCAAACAATAGCTTTCGCAACTAAATCCAGTCGCCGCAAAAACAAGCTACCTTTTCGAAATTCCCTCGATATACACACAAGTAGAGTTTGCGCGCAGGGGGGGGGAGGACTTTTCGAAAAGAAACAGCTTTGCGCGGCATTGAATATAAAGCATCGTTTTCCAACGCTTCCTATATAAGAAGAAGACACGCGCGACGTGCGAATGCGTCGAAAGCTTGCAGGAAGGAAAGATAAAATCTTTATGAGGCCGCGGACGCATAAAGCAGTAGCGGATCCTTTTATTCCGCGGCACACAGTGTGCGGTGTACAATCTTTCCCTTTCTTTATGCATTCTCCACGAATTGGCCGCCGTTGCTGCTGCTGCTGCAATTTTATTTCCGTACATCTGCTTTGTTGGTTGCTTGTGCTTTTTTTTCTCTCTCCTTGCCGTTAGTTCTCGTTCGTCGGCTGGTGCTAGTAGTAGTAGTAGTGTACACAACGTCGGTGTATATCTACTGGTTGGCTTTACGCTTCGGGATCTCGGAATTTATGCAAGCTTGATGGATGTTCTTTCTTTTTATCAATGCAAGTTCAGTTTACTCGCTAGTGCGGCTCGCATTTCTGATGTTTGCCCGGAAAATTTTCCACACGCTTCTCTGCTAGTGGTATAATTAATGTTTGTGGCTACGTATGATGATTATACTCGGTATTTGATTTTGTTAAGTTACAGTAGAAATTCGGTGAGTTTACGCAGCCGGAGATGATGAAGCTTTCCTGCATCAATATTTGACGAATGGAAAGGTACATTTTTTTCCTCTCCAATAAAATACATTTTCGGGAAAAATTGTTAATCAACTGATGATTGAGAATAAAAACGAAGTTCCGGCTGTAATATTCGAACGGCGCGCGAGATGAATTAAATTGAATTTTTTAAGCGCGCGAGTAAATAATTGACAGGGCGTTGAAATTCATAATTCTCGCACACGCGTGTCAGTAATTTTAAAGCAATGTTATCGCGCTTCTTTTATTCCCGTCGTCTGACAACTCGTTGAATTGAGAGAAGAGAGAAAAAAACAAGCTCTGACCGCACGATGAAGAAGTTAAGTATTAAAAGGCGCATGTTTATTTCAATTTAAAATTGATGTACGTTTTCCAATATTTTTACGTCGACAGGTATATCGCGGTGTCGTTTTCAATATTTTCACTGAGTTATTATTGCGGAAAAATTCTTGCGATGTGAAAATTAACCGATATTTTTGCTTCTAATTATTACCTCTTCATCGACATATTATAACGCGAATTCGAAAGCTCGACTTTAATTTACCCTCTTCTCACGTCTAATCCAAGCGAGCAGTCAAATGAAGCATGATTGAACAAAGAGAGAAGCATATATAATACATCGGTAAAAATGGAAACACGCTTGTATTTGATTGGATTTTACGCTTGGCGTTATATGTACACGCTCGGAAGAATTAATTACGGTCAATTTGGCGTGCGTCGAAGTTAACTCGATCGCATATTCCATTTGATATCAGCAAACACAATCAATTCATAATTCAGTCAGCGCTGAGATTTTTTTTTCTCTTTTAATACACATAAAAAAGCGTGCGATGGGTTACACCAGAAAGTCATCGCAAAAAGTACAAAAAAAAAAATAAAAGGGTATATATAATTATAATAGCGTTTTATAATTACCCCTGGGTTCACGGCCACGGCAGTTTTCGGACCCAAATTAATCGTCCTGTCATCCATTCGTTTGAGCGTGTTCCTACCTCGAGCTCCCGGATCGCCACCCTCCAGTCCCGGCGGACAGTGAACCCTTCTTTCGGTCAATACGGACAGTGTCATAGGCGCCCTGCGATAGAATGCAATCAGCCATATCATTATTTTTGCCCTCCAACTAAATTGTGGTTTTGGCTCTGCGTATGTGTGTATTACTGCATTCTCGACATGACGTGTAATTAGCATTGATCCGTTTTGCTTCCGTATACAGTGAAATATAGTAGCTCACTCTGAATTTGTTTAATTTTTTTTTTTTTTTTTACTATAGGTATTTCTTAACCGTAAACGATTAAAATCATAAATAAACGTGAAATAGCAGATAATATAGAGGAGGGATGAAACGTCAGAGATATAAATGTAATTTATGCACATACAGCGAGAAATCGAAACCGATCAGTCGTTGCAGTTCTTTCGAATTCTCTGTACATATACGTTTATACATATATGGCCTCACCTGAACAGAATTTCGCGAATAACTCCATCACCGCCTCGATGAGCACCATCGCCGCCACTTCCTGGTCGTAGCGAGAATTTTCGCAGAATTACCGGATATCGCAATTCCAAAATTTCAGGGTCGGTGATTCGCGTATTGGTCATGTGGGTGTGAATACCGCTTCTGCCGTTCCAAGTTGGACCCTGTATGCGAATGTGTGTTTCGATAATATTTATTAGTTTGTCAAGCCGCTCTGTTGACATTTAACCGGGGATCATATTTTCATCAAATTCAGGGAAAACCTCACGGATGAATAATTTTTTTAGGAGAACGTGTGCATATGATTCATGATAACGACCCGTTTTTTATGTAAATAGTGTGCGGCACACGTGTATAATTTCATTCGAATACAATCACGAGCATCTGTGAATATATCTCGGTATTTGTAATAATAATTGTTTATGTAAATTTATCGCGTAATTATTGAATAAAAGTTCGATGTTACGTATAATTATTGAATAAAAGCTGGAATATTACTCGTATACCCGTTTTTTCTTTTTCAAATGTACTTTTCGTAACGAAGGCGTTAATTAATCAACGGGCGTTTCGCGTATCCTGCTGCAATACGTAGTTGTTACGTCAGATTGTATTTCACGTTCGAACTAATTATACAAAAATACAAACTGCAGTCCGTAGGTATTTTCCTTCGTAATTACGCAGTGCGAGAGTTTGTTGATTCTTTTGAAAACGTTGATTTGTCAATTTCCGCGTTAAATTCAAAATCGTAAGTTTACCACTCACTGATGATGAATATTCATTATATACGATTCTTGCTTGATACGCAGCTATGTGTACTTTTAAAAATTGCGTTTCTAATCCGTACTTATCTCTGATGTCGATGTTTCGACCTTTACACAAACCTCATCAATCAGAAAAAAAAGAACGCAATCATACCGTCCTCATGAATACCTAACGAAAGAAGCTCAGCTCAGTATCAGAAATAATGAGTTTGCAGTAGTAGCAATTCCCCCCACCCAAAAAAATAAATAATACAGTTGAGGTTGCGACTTACAGCTCCACTGCCTCCTGCGACGGTCTCGTAGTATCCCCACTTCTCAGTCCCGAGGGTGATGTTGTTCATGCAGCCTTGGGATGCGGCACACGCGCCAAACGCACAAAGAATTACGTCGACGACGCGCTGCGAGGTGAGCACGTTACCACCCACAACAGCTGCTGTGTCCGACGGATCCAACAACGAGCCACGGGGTATTATCACCTTCACTGGTTTCAAGCAGCCCTTTTCGCGATTTATTTAATTTCGTTAGAATCATCAACTCGATGGGATTATTTCAATAAATTTTATCTTATACTTATATATAACGTGAATATTTCATGCGCTTATACGTGCGCGTATATATAAATACAATAAAAATGATGAAGCGAGAGTATAGTCACCTGATTGAGAGGTACATCGCGTCCAACGATGCTTCTCAGGCAGTAAATCAAAGCTGATAAAGTGATAGCACGTGGCGCGTTGCAGTTGCCCCAAACCTCGTAGCCTGTCCCGCTGTATATAATGTGCGAGACGCAATATTGACGATCGATAAATTGCAGAGAAAATCTACTTGGATGAATTATTATTATACTAATACTCACGTAAAATCGCAGATGGCTTCGCCCTTCTCGACGTTAATCTCCAGCTTCATTTTTATCTCGCTACCGTCGTCCAGATAGTCCGACGACGTGACGATGCTCTGAGCTGATTTTTCCAAAAGCTTCTTACCCACAGATCTCAACATCTCGCGTACTGCCAACTCGGCGTTGTCCTGGATGTGCTTCATGTAAGCTTGAACCACATCTAATCCGTAAACGTCTATTAATTCGTTGACCAACTGAGCTCCCTTATGAAGCGGAAAGATATAAAAAGTATAAGAGATGTATAATCGTCGTTATGATAGTACATATACGCAGACGTTTGGAGAAAATTTATAAGAATAATTTACCTTGAGATTAGCAGCGATTTGAGCTTTAAGGTCACTTAAATTGTCCGCGAGATTTCTCGTCCCGGAGCTTCCGGGAATTTTCCCAGGTGCCATTAATTCATCTGTGACTTCCTTCTCTCGGAAAACGCCTTTGTGCACCAACAAGAAACTTTTAAATGAAGCGCCTTCCTGGAAATGATTGAAGTTTCGCGTTATTATGGAATTGTAAATTAACCAACGTTACATAGAAACCTTCACGAAGGACGTCGCAATTTAAAACGTTCTCCCTTTGAAAACACTTTAGCTACTTCATTTTTCAGCGAGTGCTTTTGAAGTGTAGTTATATTGGAGAATTTTAAATTAACGATGGTTATATAGTGAATATTGAAAAAACTTCAATTTCGAAAGATAAAAATATTTTTTTCTTCGTCTCACTTGTATCAGCATCGTAGAATGCGGTGGCATCGATCCAGGGGTTATGCCGCCAATATCCGCATGATGTCCTCTGCTGGCTACGAAGAATACAGGCTTGGATACGTTCCTAAATTTTCGGCAAAAAAGGAATGATTACATTTTTTCTCTTTTTTTATCGAACAAATTTTTGTATACTTCTAACGAAGCAAAATTAATTATCGGCGTGTCGATCATCTTGACAACTTATTAGCGTTAAAATTAAAATGAAAATTAAGTATAAAAAATTTACTTGTAAAAAACAGGAGTGATGACAGTGAGGTCAGGCAAATGCGAGCCACCGGCCGACGGATGATTGGAGAGTATCGTGTCGCCAGGCTCGAAGATACCCTTGAAAGCTTTTATCTGATACTGGACCGTCTCCTGCATGGCTCCAAGATGTACGGGAATATGGGGTGCGTTCGAAACGAGTCCACCATCGGGACCGAATACGGCACAGGAGAAATCCAGTCGTTCCTTTATGTTCGTCGATATGGACGTCCTTTGCAGAATCCTGTAGAAAAAGCGTACGTGCGATTTTACCTATCCTTTTCCAACGAGAAAAGAGAACTTTTTCGTCGAAAAGGATTCGATTTCGACTGCAGTGTATCACACACATACCTGCCCATTTGTTCGGCGATACTCATAAATCGATGGGAAAATATGCTAAGCTGAATCATGTCAAGATCCGTACTGACTTTTGATTTGAGACCGGCTCCAATCTTGATTTTAATGTTGCCTCGTGTGGTGATTAATCCACTGCATCCTGGTTCAATTAAAATTGTGCTCAAACTGTCCATTATGATGGCCGGACCATCGATTACGTGGCCGGCCGATAGGTTCGGGAGTTGATACACATCTGTTTCGCGATAGCCGCCCTCGAAATACACCTTTGTTTTCTGTAATATATGCACATATATTTTTTTGGAAATTATTTATTATTATTTCATTAATACTGGCTATTCTGATGTGTACGATTATTTTTAATAAAAAAAGGATTATTTCATTATTTCTGATAACAGAACCTTGTATCCGATACATTTCGGCGTATACGTACTCGCTTATGGTTTTTAAATGATATATTAATGCCAGTTTTGTTATGTTTTCTATAACAAAAGAGGCTTCGTGGAAGGATTGTTATTTCTGGCGAATGCAAAACTGAAATATGTACATTATATTATAGATAATTAATGCAACTCTCGTTATGTGTACGATTTTCTGGAATAAAAGAAATTTTCTGGAATGATTGTTATATCTGGCGAGAACACAATATCTTTTATCCGCTCGTGTGTGTTGTGTTCGATATTACACTGAATTGAATATGTTTTCATCTGATGTATAATATACATCAATTCCAATAATTATCCCAACATTGCAGCATTGTAACATCGTAATAAAAGAAAAGTACATTAAAAATAGAACTGTATACCGAAACGCGCTTCGACCGAAACACCCCCTTTTGACGTTCAAAATCGTTTCAACCCTATACGTTATACTTAATCAAAAACAAATTTCTCAAGTGTCTTCGTGCACGAAATCTTCAAACTCAATAATAACTTTCCAGCCAAACACAACATATAATTATAACGAACTCCCAACTCTACCTTGTCTGGTTTAGGCGGTACACTCGATGTCAGCAAAGTCGGCTCTTCGAGAACTTCAGTTTTACCAACACCTCGAACTCTCACGTCGTTCACCAGAATCTTCCTATCCGGCATGGTAAATCCAAATTCCTTCTGATATCGATCGACGAACGATGTGGCGAAATCTCCGTGTTGGGGACCAGGTAAACTCTTTTGGAGACTCGGGGTACACATCAACGCGCAATCAGTTCCCTCGTATCTCAGATGTAAGAAGTACTCGGTCTCGATTCGATCCTCGGAAAATCCTTGGCTGAGGAGCTTTGCTTTTACCCTTTTGCGAAGCTCGTTGAATCTTTCATCCAAACGGCCGAAGGATTCTGCAGAGGGATAGATCGATCGAGTTTGTAGTTTAATAGAGTGTGTATTTGAGTTGCTGGTGGAATATTTGAGCTAGTGGAACATTATACGCGTGTTTGTTGCGAGAAATTGCAGGGTAATACGAACATGTTAATATGAAGTTCATAGTAAATTCTTAATGAATAGATTAGTACTTTAAAAATAATTAAAGATAATTTCGAGAAACGAAATAATTACAGCATAACGAAAATACAATTACAGCATAATATTCCGAGCCACTGTAACGTTAGCAGCAAATAAACCATATATTATTACTCATCATTATTCATCAAAGGTGTGTAATATAATAACTTGATTCTTAAATATAACTCTGGGTAACGGGATTTCGGCTACATTATTTTGCCTCATAATAATAATTCCGAAATTATTAACGCCGTACTTACATTACACAATATAACGTGCAATTAAAATAAAAATAAAACAAAGAACACGTACGTAATCGCTTTATAGCGACATCTTAATAGCCCGGAGAAATGTTATACGAGCATTTTATCAATAAGGCACAACAGTACCTTCGTTATAAGTTTCAGCGCTAGGCTCTTGAGCTTCTTCAACGACATCAGCGAGCGCCATGCCGTAAGCCGATAAAATACCGGCGTATTTGTGAACGAACACCGTACCCATACCCAAGGAGCGAGCTATTGCGCAAGCATGTTGTCCTCCGGCGCCACCGAAACAGGCCAAAACGTGCAGCGATGTATCATGTCCCTTGGCCTATTGTTTGCATTGAAAATTTTATTATCGTTTATTATGGTTAATGGAATGGTATATATTATAATTATAGTAAGTACCTGAGTCAGTGCACGTATTGGCCGACACATGGCCTCATTGGCGACTCTAATAAATCCCATCGCCACCTCCTCGATAGACATCCTTTCACTCTCCGACTTGCCCTCCGATGAAAGAAACTCGTTAATCTGTGGATAGAAATGTTCTTATTGAAGCCAGAGAAAATTTTTCAATTAATAACGCGTTTATAGAATAAGCGTGTCCGATAGAAAAAGAAAATATAATGATATAATAATAATACCTCCTGAGTCAATTTGGCGAAAGCCTCGAGCGTCGGCGATTTGTCGAGCGGCTCGTTTTCTTTGGGTCCAAAGATCCTAGGGAAGTATTCTGGCAATAGTCGGCCGAGGGCCAAGTTCGCGTCAGTCACGGCTAGAGGACCGCCTTTCTTGTAACAAGCTGGACCCGGATGAGCTCCTGCACTTTCCGGCCCGACCTCGAACAAGCCCGATCTGAAGAAGAGCATCGAGCCGCCACCCGCTGCCACCGTATTTACGTCGAGCTGTTAAAATGGGAAAGAGCTTTTTTCCAGGCCTTCCTTTTATCTTTCGAGCTTTATATATATAAATCATTCTTTCAATTTACTTCTTTTTACGGAGATATATACGAGCAGCATTCGCCGCGTCATAAAGTTATTTCATAAATAAAGGCGGGAAAATGAAATGTTTGAAAAATGCATACACCCTATATATAAGGCGAGTTATTTTCAAAACACTCCTGAAGCATTCGAGAGAGACGAGCGAATTTTCGATCGCACCACTACGCGTAAATTAAGTTGCACCTTTCGTTATTAGATTTCGCCGGGCAATAAATTCGTCGCTATAGGCATGTATGTAGCGAAGGTGGAAAGACACGAGAGCGCATAGATATATAGGTATATATACGCGCTGCTCGCGGGAGCTTATCCACCTACGATGCCTTGATGCGTCGCCGTTATACTCAGCTCCGAGAGCTTGCAAGCTCTTTTTTTGTTATCTCCTAATAAAAAATGTCCTCTTTGCGCGTGTACATAAAAAAGGCCATATATATTATCATCAAAGTGTATTATATATACATTGTGCCCGAATATACTATATAATAAAAAAGACATATTTTACGATTTAAATAAAGTGAAAAAAAAGCGCGCGAAATACGGTTGGAAAATACTTTGATAAATGTTACCTGGGCTGCTTGGATCGTAACTCCGGCGGTCGTGCTCTCGTAAACGTGTTCGTAACTGCCGCCGAAACGACTGACGTCGGTCGAAGTGCCGCCCATGTCAAAACCGATCACGGGCAGCTCGGTTTCCTTCTGATAAGTGGTCATCGCGTAGCCGACAACCCCGCCTGCCGGACCCGACAGTATAGCTCGCGAGCCATTAAACCTGTCACGGTGTTTTGAAAAAAATAAAAGCAAACGCACACACACACACACAGTTATGTATATAGATGGCTTTGTCAAAGTTCCAAGCGGTATAGTATAGCCAGCTGAATTTCGCGGTACGTTTGATAGTTTACAGCTTTTAAGAGCTTGCAGTTCATGACGTTTGAACAGTAGTATAATTGGCTGATTGAACAGTTTTATATGGCGAGTAAAAATTAAAAAAAATTATTTAATGAACATCATGCTCTGCATTTTTTTCAATGTACTTACGAGTGCATAGGCGTTAGTCCACCGTCGCTCTGCATGAAAAGCACATTGACGCCTTTGAGATTATCCTTGAATCCTTTCGAAAATCCCTAAAATGTAATATTCGTTTTATTGTGGAAACTGAAGTACGTATAAGTACCTCAAAGCGTAGCATCAAGTACAAAAAATTAATAAAACCACGTACTTTTAAGTAAGTTTTAATATGCGGCGTTAAATAAGCATCAGCCGATGCGGTAAATCCCCGAGGCACAATTCTCGTCATCGGCATGACGTCGTGCGACAGAGAAACTTGCTCAAATCCAATTTCTTTCGCCAGCTGTCCAACGCGAATTTCATGCTCGGCATAACTGAAAGAATAATCATAAAAAATTAAAATTGCACGTAATGAAAAAAAACCCCATCTCTCCCTCTCTCGAAACGTCATATAACAAATTAATCTTTACGTGTAGCTGTGCATAAGCACGACTGCTAAGCTCTCTATCCCCTTGGCTTTGAGTTTTTTCAAATCCTGTTTCAATTTCTCTTCATTCAACTCTTGGCTCACAAAAAGCTCCTCTCCGGTGGAACCTTTGACTGTCCTCCATGAATTTTTCGGCATCTCGCATTTACCCGGTAAAGCGGGCACAACTCGAGCTTGCACTTCTACCACTTCCGAATAAAGGACTTCCGGCGTCGCGACTTCCTACGCAAACGTTATTTATTATGACTCTATGCTATGTACTACCCTGCAGAGCGCTTTCTCTCTCTCGAGCTTTTTTTATCGGCTCAAAAATATGTTTGAGGGTCATTTATATTTCGAGTGAAAGGGATGTTTTTCAAAATTTATCTTCTACTCACGAGATCAAATATATTGGGTCGAGCTTGATTTCCTATGTACAGCAGGTCTTTGAAACCTTGGTTGATCAGCAACGCCATTTTCGCACCTTTTCTCTCGAGCAGAGCGTTCGTTGCTACCGTCGTTCCCATTCTAATCCATGCAATTTGCGAGGTATCGATTTCGCCTTTA
Organism: Cecidostiba fungosa; assembly: GCA_900474305.1. NCBI lineage: Eukaryota > Metazoa > Arthropoda > Insecta > Hymenoptera > Pteromalidae > Cecidostiba > Cecidostiba fungosa. The sequence goes on along the minus strand of UCOJ01000317.1, from coordinate 97,392 downwards.
ATCGGTACTCCGGTTTCCTAATTAAATTTATTAAAGAAAGTTATTTGTTTTGCTGTGTAAGAATTTTTCTACTTTTATTCTTGCAAAATTTAATTGGAATAATAATAAAGTTTAAAATGGCATAGCTTTTCGGAATACTGAGTTAAATTACCTGCTCTAAAATTCGGCGAATTCCTTCTCGAGGGGCATCCTCATAATTTGCGGGATCCACTGACAAGAGTTTCATTACCCGAATTTTCCCATTCGGACATCTCGCATAAACGTCCGTGAAAGTACCGCCTCGATCGATAGCGAAACGGAAACGATTATCCGACATTATGGTAAAATTTGCTGAAAATTTTGAAAAATATTTTTAAAGCTCCTTCGAGGAATATGTTATAAATGTTTAAAGGCACGAGTGTGTAAAAAAGTGACAAATATGTAGCTATATTAAAAATTGAATTTTAAGGAAATTTTATTTCTAAATATAAGCGAAACAAAAAAAAAACAAAAAGAAAGTAGATTTTATCAGTGTTCAAACAAAAGTAACCCAAACGTACTGATAATTAAGCATCTGATTTATTATCTGAGAATAGAATGAAATTCGTACCTCGTTATACAATGTATTAATTAACATCAAGAAACTTTAGATGGAAAATTTGTATTTCGCAGTTCTAAGAAAAAACATGAATCTCACGAGTTAGATTGAAAATGACGTATCTTTTTGGAGCCTCTTTTTAATATATGCTGAAAATATTATAAGATTCCCTGACGAAAAAAGTCTGCAAAGATTGCTGCAGAGATCTCTTGGATTCCCTGCAGAGATTATTTTTTACGATAGAGATCTCTGCAGACTTTTTTCGTAAGGCTTGACTTTAATCTTATAATAAATTTAACATCATGATAGGTATTAAAGTCTGGATAAAGTATTAAAGTTAAAAGGAACTATCTTATAAGTAATGGTTTTATGAGCTTAAAGTGAGTGGAAAAGGTAATCTAAAAGAAAATACGTCGTTTATAATCGCGCCTCGGGAGATACAGTGAAATAATTTTACACATGAAATATCACAAGAATTTTTCAAAAAGATGTTTGCGTTGCCTTAAAAAAATCTCACCTTTTAAAGGCGTTTTGACAATCTCAATTAATTTCTCACCATCGAGATTGTAACTCGTAATACAAGTCAATGCCCCCCACGATCTCTCTACACGTCAGGTGTTAAAGTAAACAAGTGTATATAGCTATAGCTGTGAGTAATCACATGCCTCGCAAAGAGTATTGTACAGAGTATACAAATCAGATTAAATAATAATTTTAACATTGATGAGTTTCATAATTTTGTTCACTTTATTACATAAAGTCTCTTAAATCGACAATATGGATAATGTGTGCAACATGTTATAATCAAATTAGATATTATGTATTAATCAGACTAGTACGTATAAGTAGATGATTTTATTTTGCAGTACCTTATGAATATGTATAAAAACAAATAAAATTAAGTTTAACTGCAGTCTTATAGTTGACAATATGTTTATATTTTTGCAATATAATGATTCGTATTTTTTGGTTATAATTCTACATTTATACAATTCTACGATTTATTTTCTATTTATAACTTGTCCACTTTCTAATCCCTTCATAAACAAGGTAAATAAACGATTATACTGCAAGTTTAACGTCTACTATTCTTTCTAAATCTCTATTTTTAATTACAATCACACCTGATCCGTAACAATCAAAAACATCCACATTACAAACATATCCACAACCAGTATCAAATATCAACTAAACAGAGAACATTGAATTCGCTTTAAAAAACCATGATATTATCACCTACCGGGTTAACTATTATTGTCGTAGAATCAAATATAATTTTGGAGCAGAAATCAGCTGATCGTCCGGCTAAACGGCGTCGTCGGCAGGGGCGGTTGCTCTTCCGTCGACTTACCGACTACACTCGTGACTCGTGATACGAAAAGCTGATTATATTCCAGTAGCCACGAGCGCCACGACGCGACTAAATTCCATACCTTCGTAGAATATTATATACTATCATATGATGTGCAGATAAAGTTTCACGGATCATGCGTACTCGTATTTATATTTGAAGTTGCAATCACTGGTACTCGTTCTCTACACTGTATATTGTTGGGCTGTAAAGTGGGACGAAGATCTGCTTGAGTGTCGTAAACATTTGTGCTAGCAACATAAAATGTCTTTATTTACAGGCTGATACAAACGGAAGATTCAGAGAACTATTGTTAATTTTCTATCTTTAAATTGAGATGTTTTTCTTTTTAGTTAATCTTGTTTGTACAAGTGTGTATAAAATTTCTAAAATTCTTCTGTTATTGTTATATATTTTGAGACATATTGCTAGAGAAACAATCGGCGCAATCTAGATCAACATTACACTGTTTAATTAGATTTAAAACGATAAATTTTTATCAAGGTAGTTTTAGACATCAGAACATGTTTATTATTTTGCTCATCGTTTGAATTCTGCGAAACCGCTGGTAAAAGTAGATTTCCATGGATTATGTAAGAGCGAGGTAAAGATTACAAGAAATAATAAGAGAGAATTAATCATATAAAAATTTAATATATAATTTACAAAGTATTTTTGTAACTTTATTAGATAATATCGAATTCTCAACAATCACTTATTATCAACGATATATGTACTAAAAACACAATTACTTTACTTTCGAGAGGAATATTTATATAATTATACACCGATTCGATCGCTAATTTATAGTACACGCTTCTTTCAACATCTTACATTCTAAGATTGCTTTTAGCACAGCTATAAATTACTTAAACTAGGATATCACTTGTGATTCCTTCTTTTCATATAAAAATTATTACAACACGAAGTCTTTAACAGTCTCGAGACATGACTTAGAGAGCGACACCGCGCCCTTTTTTTTCTTGGAAACATAAACATTTGAAACCTTTTGCTCATGTCTTGAGCAATCGTTATAATTTTCAATGAATTTCATTTATCGCGATTCATCAACTATTTCAAATGTACAAAATTTTTCTTATAATCGAACTTTTTCTTGCTGGATATCGTTGTAAAGTTCTTCCGTGAGCTTGACGTACTTTCCTGACTTTTCCAGAAAGTAGATCGCATCTTTCACCTGTTGGAGGGAAACAAATATTAGAGTATGTTTCATATTTATGAGTGTAATTTGTTTAATTTATAATTAAAAATCATGTGACCTTGTGGACATCGATACCCTCTTGCTGGAGATCTTTCTTTTTCAATTTGAAGGTTCCTGTAATAAACGCAGACAATTAATATTATTATACCTTGATGAATCATATGATTTTGAAACACAGCACGACAAAGTTTAATCAAGGTTTACCTGTCATTGGAAGACTAGCAAGGACTCGAACGAACAAAGGCCTTGCATAAGCTGGCAAAGCCTTTTTCACTCCCTCGGCCAAATCGTTCAAATTGATGTTTTGATCGGGATCATAGATAGCTGCCATTCCGGCTTTTCCTTCGTTTCCGGGAACCTGAGACAGAACAAAAATTATTTTTTATAACGAATATATAAATCTCTTGTTTTATCGCTATATAAAAATATTTTTATTTCATTTCCTCAATGCCGTATACCACTGCATCCTTTAGACCAATGACGTTGCTGATAACAGCCTCGACTTCTGAAGTAGCGACGTTCTCTCCTCGCCATCTGAAAATGGTATTTACTTTTATTGAAGATCGAGCAAAGAGCCAAATATGCTAACGCTCTTTCACAGTCTTTCTTGGCATTGTTGCCAAATCGCAGAGCAGTATACATTCAATATTTGTCTTTAGAATTCTTTTGCATTCTACCAGCAATGTGTTGTATTACCTGAAAGTGTCTCCGGTTCTATCCTTGAAGTAAAAGTATCCATACTCGTCCATTACCAAGAGGTCTCCTGAAAATACAGCAACCCATTAGACAAGTACATTTAAGAATTTTAAAATTAAAAATCCTTCACTAACCAGAATTGAAAACACGATCTCCCTTTTTGAAGACGTCGTGAATGATCTTTTTCTCCGAGGCTTTTTTGTCGACGTAGCCGCTGAAGTCGTTCACGGCCTTCTTGGGATTAATCTTACCGACAAAAACACCGGGTTCTCCAGGCTGGCAGAGGATGCAAAGTCCATCGGGACCTCTTATAGGCTCACCAGTCGACTCGTCGACCTTCAACAGGGCGACGGGGTACAGCGAACCTGCGTAACGGGGAACGAAGCCCACTGCACCGATTCTGTTGTCGATGTTAACTGGAGATGACAATATTGACATTAGTTGATGTGTGAATGAATATTTTACGATTTATTTTATTAATATTTCAAAATTAGTTACCGAGATTCGAGTTGCCTTCCGTAGCACCATAGAACTCTCCAATTTGCTTGACGCGGAATCTTTCCACAAACGGCTTCCAGATCTGAGGTCGAAGTCCATTTCCGTACATAAGCCGTACTTTGTGTGAAGTGTCAGCCGAACTTGCCGGTACGGCGAGTAGATAGCGGCATATTTCCCCGATGTATTGTGCAACCTTTGAAATATAATTATATTTGAAATCGTAAAATCTAGATGGTTTTTCTCAAAACTAGGTCAAACATCAATATTATTTCCTGCTCACCGTGCACTCGTAGTGAACGCAATCGGGCCAGAACTTGGAGGCGCTAAATCGTCGACGAAGCACGACGGTAATACCTCTGAGAAGAGCTTGTCCAGCGCCAACGATGCCACCGGCCGTGTGATAAAGCGGCAGCGAGTCGTAAATACGATCGGTCGACTTGAGACCCAGCATCGAGTAAACACCGCACGACATCAGCATGTATCTGTAAAATTTCATTCAACTCGGCTCAGTTTTATTCTCTTATTCTCTGATTTTCTACAGCAAATCGATATCCCCCGGAAATTACATCGTTCGACGTTAAATACCTTAAATTATTGATAACCGCAGCCTTGGGCAAGCCCGTCGTGCCGGACGTGTATATATAGATGAGCTTATCACGAGGACAGCCGAGGGAGAGGTCGACTAAGAGAGGGTCTGAATCGGCTTCGGCTAGACCAGTGCTCAGGTCAGACGCGCCCTCCAGCAGAGGGGTATCCGAGTGTTCCGACCATTGGTACAGCGCCAGATCCGGGATCTTCTCTTTTATCTCGCTGATGGCTGCAATATTTTTTTTCATTAATTTTTCACCTGTGGTATCCTATCAATTTTACTCAACGAAGCTTTTGGTTCTATTTCTAATATAGCTTAATCTTTATTGCGATCGTAAATATCTAGCAAACCACGTTTTTTTAATCTCTCCTGAATAAAACATCGACAGTAACACGACAAATTCACGCTATCTCGTGAAAAATGCATACCTTCCTTGAACTCGCTGCTAAAGATGACGGCCTTGCAGCCTGCAACGTTGATGCTGTGGACGAGGACGTCTCCGCGTAGGTTCGTGTTTACGAGCGCAGTTACGTAGCCGGCTTTACTGAGACCCAGCCAAGTGCCAACGTACTCGACACGACTCTCCATCACCAGGGCGATGCTGTCACCGCGAGACATCGGCTTTGGACGGAAGTATCGGCCGACACGATTGCTGAAGTCTTCTAGCTGTTTTTGGAAAAATTATCGAGTTTAGATTCGTTGATTTTTTTCATCGTAGCACGTTATGCTGGTAGGGGTATATACCATAATCAACTTGTTATGCCTGTCGATTTGCGTGACTTTCACTCTTGTGTCGATTGTCGCGGAAGCTGATTTTATTTTCGTCACTTACTTACGTATCGTTTCCTGTATCGAGAGTTGGATTTTTTTTAGGAAGGAAGCTTTTTTATTGCGGGTATAATTGTATACAGCGCTTGAAGTAGTTTGAGGAAACTGCGCGTTTTTCTAGCTGGATTTATTTAAATAACTAATTTATTCATTTTTAGTAGTAACCGATAGAAAATGTGCACGTTATAAAAATAGTGCATCGTCTATTTACAGAAGCAAACACACTGATGGACTCGTATTATGTAATTTACTGTTAGGATTTTTTTCTTCAACAACCGCATACTAAATAAATTTTCCAGAAAAAAGCTCATTTTCAAGACGGAGAAGCGGTTACTAGTATTACTCTTATTTCAAAATAAATCAAACTGATTACGGTCAGTTTAAGAAAAAAAATCGATATCGCTTGTACATGACTTGCACTCCACAAACTTGTGTTGACCAAATATTACATTACATTGTTGGTTTATCCCGAGCATCATTATAAATAATTGCATACTCGTCTTCGAAAATAAAAGATCGTCTTACCTGCTGATAAGTCCATTCCTTATCTTCGAAGATGTAAGCGATCTTCTCCGGATGAGCAGCGGCGAGTCTCGTGAAGATACCGGCTACAGTGAAACATCGAGTCTCCCACCACCAGAGAAGGGCATTGACTTTTAAAAATCTGAAGGCACCTCTGAAACATTAAATGCAATTCAAAATATATCGTGAGTGATTTAATACTGTCTGTTGAATTAATACGAAGTTATGTGAAAAAAAGAAGAGCTAATAAAATCATGTCATAATGGATTTATAAATATAAATAGCTTCCGGAGCTCCATCATTACACGGAATTCGAATCGGTCACGACCCCTCCTTCCTGATTGTAAACAAACGTAATACACTTTTCGATCCCTTCCTCGTCTAAATATATGAACACATAACATTTGTCGTCCCCTTTATTTTCATTACTCCGCTGATGTAACTATTTAAATCGTACATTTTGAGTAGCACTCAATACAACACGTGTTTATAATCGAAAACATCATCGAATCGAATACCAGTACATACAAACAGCGCATGTAAAAAAAAACAAGAACAAATGTTTTCTATCCCGACAATACGATCGCAGCGAGCGCGAACGACCCCCGTAACATCCTCTCCTCTCTCGCGAGTATTAAATTGGTTAATGCCGCACTCTCCAGACGCGTGACTTGTGCCACATGCGAATCGGAACTTTTTACTCTCCGCGCGTGTGCTGCTCCGCTGTAAAGCAAAACTTGAGCTCGATAACATACAGAAAACGGAGAACAAAGCAAACTTAGACTTTTAAATTGGCCTTGTTTTTTTGCGGGTCGGAAGAATTTTATAAAATTTCGTGCGGCAAGTGTATTTTTAAATTTTCAATCCACATTGCAAATTTTAAATCGAAGCAGTGCAGTAGGTGAGATTTTATTTCTCCAGAACCTGCACAATAGCGTCAAACTCTGCGAGTAGTTGCAGCGGTTGTCACTCGACACCCCGCGGTCGAGCTCGTGTCCACGGTGATCGAATGAAATCACACCGGATGATAGCACACGCGAGCGTCTTTACACGCATCGAAAGCCGCAGATTTCTTTTTTTTTTATGTATACTTTGTTGTTGATTATTTATAAAGTGTCATTGATACTCTGGTGTATATAAATCAAAAAGTTTTTTTATTACAGGGAAAACGTTTCGTATGTGAGATGAATAGTAAAACATTAACTGGTTCGACTACTTTCGACAGATTGCATAACTTCGTCAGGACAGTTGCAGGCACTTCCTGTGGAAGATTCCAAACTATGCCTTGACGACCTTCATCAACATCCAGATCTATCCTTTTCCAAAAATCTTCTCTCGAAAATATCCTGTCAGTCTACGACGGCAAACTCAATATTCCTGAACAAATACAGTGACACACGTACATGTACGTATAGTCGGTGTAAATTGACGAAGCTCTGCAGCGAACGACGCGTGTTTCAATTTGCTCTACGCGCTCTCATTTGAATGCACGTATATACATATACGCACGCGCACACATACATCGAGACGCAACGTTGGACGTGTGTCAGTGTGTCACGATCAGCTTCAACTATGCGATGAACGAGGTAAGGACAATGATCAGAGGAATTTTCGCTACTATATACGCGGTGATACGAGTGTTTGCGTAGAGTTTTAGTTAATTGTTATATCTTGATAAATTAGAATGGAAGATTCATTCATCGTGAGTTTATTTATCGAAGTGTTTATTGTGTTCGGACAGTTTATAGTAGTCTCGTTAATTGCTTCTTCCGGTCGCAGCCGAGAGTTGGAAAGCTTATTTGACTAAAGACGAGAATCACTGCTGCGGGTGCAGTCTATTAGAAGCAGAGCAAGAAAGCTGGCAACGACGCATTTTCTAACTGGACTTATCGCTTAGTATAACTTTTAAAATATTATTCGATATAAGTATAGTCGAAGCAAATATTAGCACTCATTTTCGCATATACGTGCCACTTTGGAAGAGATTTAAATCAAAGTTCAAATCATTTTCCAGAAAAAGTCTCATCACCGTCATAAACGAAACAATTTTCCAGCAAAACCCACGATTAAACGAAAAACAATCAACGCGAACTTCCTCATTTCAACTTTCACTCTATCCACCCGCGTAACATATATATAACAACAACAGACACCGAGAAGAGCAGAGAAAACGTTCAAAATCATAACCCACCAGCGAGTCACGTGACAGCATTTTTATAATCGATCGAGGTTCGACGACCATCAGTGTCATGATTTATAATCGCGCGAAACGAACGCCTACACGACCTCGACTCGTTCCAGGGTCGGCCGCAGGAGTCGCGATAGGCGTACCAGTATAGTACATTATAGGACGTGTATGGATGTATAGGTATATGCACGCGAGTGTACGTATATCAACGCGTTGCGTAATGAAAGAGAGACGAAGTTTAGCGGAGGGAATTTGTGCAGGTAGTTTTCCCTTCAGTAGAATTCGTTCGAGGTATACTTTGAATGTCATGAGGGAAACGTGATAACAGAGTGTTGCTGTTGTCGTATATAGATTACTAATCGAGTTAATTGGGAGAACGAAAATTCATTTTCTTTTTAATTAAGATCAAAAAAGTACTGATATAAAATGTGTGGTAATCGCAACCTTGGTCTATACTTCCTACAGTTGATAGTTGCCAGAAAAATCGATCACTCGTCATAACAGATTCTCGATTTTGATGAAGCAATGTTCCAGAATCTATAGCTGAGATGATAATACGAATTACAGTTATCGCGACTTGGAAATTGGTGAAAATATATCTCGGAATAATATTTTTCATGCCATTTACTTTAACCTGGTAAATAAACTGTTATAGGTAATAACGTGGATGACGGCGCGAGAGCAGAGCACGAGCTTACGGAGACTGACCTAGAATCCTCGTATAGGTTTATTATGCATCTTGCGGTAAAAGACTTTTACCTGAATCGGTAACGGTAAATTGCAGAAAGCAAAAAAATCGATATAATAAATTACAAAGTTATTAAAAATTGATTCAAAGACATCCACGTCCTTTTTACTTTCTTTTTCCTATAATCAAAATCCAATTATAAAATGATTAGAGCAATTAACGTAAATCAATTGCGTTATATACCAATCGCATAAATAAGCGCATATTTATATACTTGTGTCTCGCACAATCTTCAAATTCCAAGACGATAAGTAATATCCGCGATAAATAATATCAACAAAAACAACGACGTCCCGCTACTGAAATTTCCCAGGAATCATTCCAGTTCGCAAGGTAAATATTCCCCACAAAACCTGAAGAGCAGAAAATGTCAGTTATCACGAGCACTTGTTGCATCTACACGTGCTCGTACGTATACATATAGGTATATATTCGAAGACCGGACGAAGCGAAAGTTCCACATCCCAAGTCAGTGACGCGTTACGTGCGTGATGTTATTATTGTAATCACGACGGAGGGGGATATACATACTGTTCCGTGTGCGGTAAATAAGAAGCCCCCTAAAATTGCCCCTTAATAGAGTGTCAATCACGTCGTGTGCTTTTCGGCGCAGCATTTACTTTGAATACACTTCTTCATTTTGCGTCTTGTGTATTATGTATATTTACGACGGATGTCGTCGTCTGACACTGCAATTATACTACTACTACTACTATATAATCCTAGTGTTATATATTGCGGTTTTGTTTATATCGAAGATACGTATAGATCGTCGAGGGATTTGAAGTATCTGAAAAATGTCGAATCAATGAGTCAAGGACGTAAACAATTAAGCGGCTCGCGCTTTTTATTTTATTTCCTTCCTCTTTTTCAACGCCTGTCAGCAAATTGCTCGCAGCAGTGTATACTGTCAAAAGCCGAGACGACGTACCACGCGATGTTACTATTAAGCCCTCGTTTCGGTGCTACGACGCACCGAGCTCTCTGATCTCTCGTCTCTCGTGATATGTGCGCACGTATAGGACGATTATACGCTGAAGGTTTTTAATGTATGAATTTATTGAATTATTCATCGTGAGCCATACTTTTTTTGAAAATTGTCTTATACTACGTACTTGATTTGACTCGAATCTGAGTTTATTTTGGAGTCAGCAATAACCGGTTATCGACATTTGTTTACTTCGTGTATATATACAAGTCTACTGTATCTTATATATAAGAAGAATATTCGTCAATATTAGATAAACGGATTATCACAGTACACCAACTACGAGCGCAGTACTAGTGATATATCAAATACTTTTTTTCTCCATCATAAATGTATCGTTAACAACCACGTAGTCCCGAGATTAACTCTTTGATAACATCAATTACCAATTACGACCGTTCAAAATCAAGCCATTCAATCCACTCCGGTGTCCATCCGTCAAGCCGAAAATTCAAAAAGCAGCATTCCCACGTCATCAAGCACATATATATACATAATAAACTCAACTCACAAAATATCCCTTGGCAGTGTCCTGTAGAGTATCCCGAGGAATCTACGTCGCCTCTCTGACAAAAGGAAAACGGTGAGCATCAGCAGCGCCACGAGCGAGCCTAGGATCTGGTGCACCAGCGTCATGATGCTGGTTGACTCTTTCTCTCCTTTATTATAATCTCTTGAAGCTTCTCTGGACGTATAGATAGACTCGAGCTGTGTGTTATCGGTTAATTATCGAAAGCTTCGAGCTTCTAGGGCTAAGAAGACGCCGCGACGCGAACGGAATGCCTCGCCGGCGACATTCGCTTATATGAGTATTTATATATATATGTGTGTGTGGGTGTAGGCGTGTATTGTACGAGGCGTTGTTCCGTTGCGAGATACGCGAGCGCGACTGACAACGAGTATAGCTGAGCGTCGCTTCTACTCGCGCGCGGAGACCCCTTCTCTATACTCTTCGACTCTGCGGCTGCCTCTGACAAAGACGGAGATATGGACGGACAGCCGGACGGACTGTCTGTGCGTGTGTGTTCTGGTGTTGGTTACTTATGTGTATAAGTACTGATGGGCGAGATGTGGGTTGACTTTCTTGGAGTTGATGGGTTTTGATCTGATGAGATTTTTTTTTAATTTATTGTATCATACGCGTGTTACTGATGTTTGGTTGCTCTGAAAGACTGCTCATTGTTTTGAGATGAATTTACAAAAATTTATGTCCGGTTAAGCAGATACAGTCGTGAGACCTCGCGTGAGACGATAATTTTGGTTGATTACAGTTTTTATCAAATATGATAGTGTTGTTATATTTAAAAAAAAATTTCTGTAATGTCTGATTGAAATGACTCACGGATTTGATTTTCCTTGAAAAATTATCGTCGTTGCAAAACCATTTGTTTGAATTATGCACTAAATGTAATTACTTCTATTAAAAAGTATAATAGCTTGTATCAGTAGATAACGACGAACGTAGCCAGACAACTATTTGAAAAACTCTTTTTTTATAAGAAAAATCACACATTTTCAAATCTTAGCAATCATCTCGTAAATTCTGAAACTAAATGTAATATTAAGTCTATTGAAACATATAATACATCGTATCAGTAAATAATGATAAACGTAGACAGACATCAAGATATATAATAAACATATTATATCAGCCAAGCAATATTATCATCGCATCAAAAGTAGTTTGCTTTCGAAAATTGACATAAACCAACAATCAGCACAGCTGATTCCGACAATTATTCCGATCTAACGCCTTTTCCTTTCATGAATATTCCATCCCGCGCGCGAAAGCGCACCGGAAGCAATTGGGAGTAAAAGCGCATGCGATCAGTGGAGACACTGTCGCCGCCGCCAACGACGACGAAAGAAAAGCGCTCGAAAAATAAAACGAGAAAAAGCCGGTGATAGGCGCTTACGTTAAACGCGCCAAGTAGCGCAACAGGTGTCCGGCAGCGCGCGAACTCGATGGTATCACACCGCGTAACACGTGACCGTTTGTTTGGTGTCGGTATTTAGAACTGTGGTGATATTTACATAATTTTTCAGTTTAGTTGTTATTACGTTGGAGAACAGATGGTATGCGACAGATGCCTTTTGTTTGATTGTGCAAGATGATTTTCTGTTTGAGATTTTGTCGCTTTAAAGGTTGGTTATTTTGTATAGGCGGCAAGGTTTGCAATTAGTACAACGATTAAATGACTGCTTGTATCTGTAAGACTTTCACTCGGATGTAGGAAATTGAATAAGTATAAAAATATCCGAATTATACGAGTTTCTAGACGATGACAAGTATCAATCAAATCGGCGGAGAGTTTCGTTAATAATTCAGACTGAAGCTAAAATGTTCGAAAATAACGTTTTATTAACTTGCAATATAAAAATATTATTTACATTTTATATAATTTTCAGTCAATATGCGCATTCAGCTAACTTTGTACAATGCATGTCAAATTGTACCTACAACTGTTGTACGACAAAAAAGCACATTAGTACAATCGGATTTTCCAAGACGAATTATATCACTGAATTTCAACGTAAATGCATTATAGATCGCTTTACATACGAGTGGCATAGAAGTTAGAATATTGAATTGCGCGATACTTGAAAGTTAAAGACTTAAAGTTAAGTAATTTACTCGGCGCAATTATAAGTATACAGAAGGCTAAATAATTAAAGCAAAGCAAATATCGTAAATTTTCAGATTTGAATTAAGTGCGCTTAAAATGTGCCAAGTGTTTACTCGAAAGAATACTCTCTGAATCTTATTTTATAGAAAAAAATAAATCTATATACCGTAAAAGTAGTAAGCATAAAATTAAGAATACATGAATTTTACATAGGACGATGATAAAAAAAAATTTACATCGGTAAACCTAAAAATAAATTATTTATGACCTATGAAAAGAAATAACAAACCATCAATTATATACTTTCAAAGACGCTTAAAGACATACATATCTTATATAATAGTAAACAGCCTGATATCAAGAAGAGGCACTGCGACTAGTAAAAAGACGCAACACCGCTCGATTACGACCCTCTTGTTGACACGTTTGTTGCTCCAATGGGTCAAGAGTATTTGACGATGATGGGCACTGAAAGACAGACAACAGATCAAATGAATTCTAGATTATCACATCGTTCATCAATGCAAGTTCGCGTATAAAAAGTAAAAGAAGCTGTCATAAGGCTGAGAAACAACAAAAGCGAACAGTGTAGTTAGTACTTGTTAATATGATTATATCGAATTTCTATAAAGTCCAAGTTTTAAGTAATATTATTTGACAATTACGTGCATGCTGTTATAATCCTTGTTATTTAAGCTGTGCTTATTTCACGGTAACATATGCTTTAGAAATTGAATAGCATGTAAAATTCGAAAAAAACTTACAAAATAATGCGTATCAAAGGATGCGAGATCATGTAAGGATTCATAAATTGTGTTTGATTTCACAAAGCCTTGGACTATCACGACTGCGCATATATTCTTCCGATTTTCATCGAGTAACGCAAGAAATGTTAAAGCTCAAGTGTATAATGTATATAGAAAAAACAAAAGAAAAAATATCGTCCATGTGCGACGTAATTACCTAAGCCGGAGCTCTGGCTGCGCGATTGGCTACCTGAGAACCAGGTAAAGCGCCAAGACATCCAGAACTGAAAAGTATATACACACACATACGCCGGTGTCTAACTCGAAAAAAAAGGGAGAGAAAGAAGGGTCAAGTGCAGACCACGAAGGTGATGCGAGCATGAGTACATAAAATTCTCGATTTTCCCAGAGATTTCGTGTTTGGATGAAACGATGATCAATCGTGAGTGAAGCACAATTTTTGTCACGTGTATATGAAATTAAAAAATTTAAAAGCGTATTCCCAGTGACGCCGGATTGAAAACACCTATAAAGAAAAATCAATGAATCACCTGATCATCTTTTAAAAAATAACCAACCAACGTCCCATATTCGCAGCACCTCCAAAGCAAAAAAGATTCAAAAAAGACCACATAAGCAGCAGCGTGTTGTTTTCCTCACCTACGATGCAGAGGATAGCAGTTATCGTGATGGCAATGATGATGAGCCTGCCGCGCACGTTTTGCATCCAGGCTCGTCTTTGAGCCTTTCTGGCAGCTTCACGGAATTCGTTTCCTGCCGAACTGAGTCTGTCACTGGCCAGCTGCAGATCTTCCATACGTTCGCCTCGTTCCATCACCTTGTGCACATTGTCGCGCATCACGTCCGTCACCTCTTTGATCTGGATCCTCACACTAGAATTTGAATTACAAGCGATGTGTTATTGTGTTATTGAAGATAAATTTAAGTTGGTGCTGTAAGCTAGCTTTTTGCGCCTTTTTTGTGTCAGATGTGAATCGGTCATTATACACGAGATCGTGGGGTAAAAAATATGGTAATGGCAGAGACAGTCGAAATAAACCTCGAAGAGAGATAGCTGTGTCTGATTACGCAATCGAGGCTTATTTTTAGATGAATAAATTGCGCGTTTTTTGTGGATATTTGCAGTGATGACCCTTGACAAACGAGTTTTGAGAAATGGATTCGCAGCGTTAAGTGATACGTCAATATTCTTGACGGTAATAATTTTATTTAACATCTTAAAAGATGATGTTTTAGAAATATAGTTTTGCAGTCGTTCGTTTGGATGTTATTAAAAATGTCGACGCTACATAATTAAAGTTTGTCCTTATAGATACTACGTTTATCATGACCGTTATAATCGTTGCGAATTGTTTCGTTCGTCGCTGTGCTGGTTATTGTGACAAAGATAAGTTTTCGTTCCTACAAGAATCAATATCAACGATTACTCACCTCGATATCTTGCCGTCTATGTGTAATTGTCCATCTGCGGAACTCGTACGGCTGAAATAACGAAAAATACAATTTAGTCAAACTTTTTCGTGTTCATTCATTCATTGATTTTCCCACAAAGCCCTAATATATTATCTATGTATATATTTAGTTGGTATTTAAAAAATCGATAAATAATAAAATCACACAATAGAAGAGTTTTTTTTTGTAAAGCATTCGAACGTTTCGTCGTAACCGCCAAAAAGGGCTCCCTCTGCCAACAAGTATCTTAACCCTCCAACAAAACACACGAAATTCGTGCGTAATCTTACAACAGCCAAAAAACCTACTTTAAAATCCGCACTAAAAAAAGGAAAATAAAAACTTACTTGAAAAGCATGTCCTCGTCAGGCTCGCTGTCATGATCCAAAAGTGTCTCCTAAAACAAACAAAAATCCGCATGAAAACCCACACTCTATACTCTCTCCAAAAACCAACCGGTATATATACAAGCAAAACAACAATAGCGTAGTAAGTATATCAAACAAAGCAATCTCTCTCCTCGACGTATATTTCATTATAGCCTCACTTTTTCCGCGTCTTCAGCTCCGCGAAGATCTCCGCTGGACAGACTGCGTCCTGCTCTCATCGCCATTTTTCGCAACTCTGCGGGCTAACTGGATGCAGCAACAAGACTCGGCTCTTTCTCGTTCGTGGATCACAAAAACAGCAAAAAATTCAGCTCGAATGACGAGCTTGTCGTAGACTCTGCGCCGGCGGCCATCACTGTTTGGAGGAGGTATGTTGTGTGGTAGAATAGACCCTGTTGAATGTTGTATGGCACGTCCGCACGTGAGTCTGTGATAGTTATACGTGCGTGTGATATGCGAGACAGTTGCTGGCCTTGGAGACGCATTTAGTCGCGCTTATCGACGGGGCTGTGGTTTTTATTGGCTATGTTTATATCTATATAGGTGACATATATAGAACAAGTTTTGGTGTGAGGGAGGGGGGTTAAGTTATCGATGGTTGGTATGTAAGAGTATTGTTGGAAATGGGGGCAGCACTTGATAGAGGAGATGCCGAAGCAACGGTTGGTAAGTTAGATTACTGTATTTGGCGGGAAATATAAAAATATGTTATTGGGCTTTGTCAGTAGAATTCTAGGTAAATTATGAGATCCATTGTTAGAACTTACTTTATTCATTATACAGAAACACGAAAATACAATTGATGTTAAAATTAGGCGTTACTGCTTATATAATTGAAATGGGTATACGTTCATTAATTTTTTTCATTTTTCGTTTTGGTAAAAAATAGAACTAAACCAACGGAAATTACAGCTTTCGACTAGGTGAAAAACATCATTCACATCGATATCCCAAACACTCCTCCTTTGATCGATTATTGCTTTAGATCCTTTCGCACACAAACACTCGAACTTTGTAATATACACTACATACATCGAAGACAATAAAAAAATATGTTGATTGTCATGTTGATGTGTATAAGGAGCCCACGTTAAAACTGCGCGCGAAACATATTCGATTTCATCCAATATACTTGTATAATTCATGATAATCGACGAAGAACAATCAACTATAATTATAGGTCAGTATTTTCAATTTTCTCTTTATTCATTTCCGCTTCCCCGATGACAATGTTTCACGTACGCTTCGAATTTACATATACATTTTTTTGATCGCCTTAAAAATTGAATAAAACTTAGAGGCTATACATAATAATAATTTGATAATTGTTTTTCGGTTATACATACAGCTTGTAGAAAAGCTCAATATACGATCGCCAACGAAGAGTCACGTGAGACGTCAACGAATCGTTATAAAAATAGATCACCCTGGACAGATATGCGTCGAGATATATAATATATAAGTGCGATATAAGCCGCTCAAGTCGATAATTATTCTGTATATTACCTTATATCGATATACATTTTTTCTTTCATTTACTTACTTTTTTCTTTTTAATCGATTTTACATGAGATGTCGGAAGTACAGCCTTATACGGATACAGGAGCAGTATGTCAAACATATCCAACGTAATATTATACAACAATGGTCACTTGCGATTTTTTTTCCTTTTTTGCGTCTTGTTATTCCAACTTCTTTCATACAAGCCTTGGCGCTCGATGCGTAAAAACGTTGCTTAATGAAAGAAGCTGCAGCGTGTGACGTTATCATAATTTTTTTTACTCTAACTAATCACTAATTTTACAAAGAATTTAATGTGCACGTTTCGCATTTACATAACGCTATACACTAAACGATCTTAGTTGTTGGCTGTCCTAATTTAGAATGTTCTATGTATGTGATATATCTATTTGTAATAAACATTTTACAGCTTATTTCGAGCAAAAGCAATGGTGTAGTCAAGACACCTTGAATATATTCATACAAAGCCTTTGAACAATCAAGACCTTAAAAGAAATGGACACTCATTTTAATTTTCTACCATTAAGCGTGGCAGGTTTTACTTTAATATATAATAGAAAAGTAAATAAAATCTTAAATCAAATAAATCTTTCTGTCGTTTTGTATTCATTTTTTTTTTGTAATATGGGTCTATTTTTACATTTATATTTAAAATTATGTATGCGTAGTACGGTTTTCGACCTAAAATATTAATAGGTTTTCAATCTGCAGGCACATTTGAAGATGATTATTATTAATATCGAATCCCTTTTTATACTCCATATGCCATATAAAACTCAGTAAATTCATAAATTCAATGAAAACTTTATCGCGACTTATTTGATTTAAGATTTTTTTTTTTTGCAGAATATCCACACATGTAAGAAGAATATAAGTATATATAGAAATAGCAGTCGAAAATAAAATTCAAAACAATTTTCAATTTGAGAATCTAGGCAGTATAGAGACAGTAGTGTCAGTAGCGCATCGACACGGTTGGCACATTCATGAAATAATCGGATATGTGCGTGGCTTTAAAAAACTCGCTTATACACTTTACAACATATGTATAATCCTTTTCCTATATATACCTCACTATTTCATCTTTCTTACATCGCTCGATCGAACCTTTAACACTAATACACTATCCTCACTCCATTGTAGCTTCTCTATATTATCGACTACAGCATTATATCTTAAGATTAAAAAGTTCGCTTTTACATAACGAATAACGTTTACCTTAATAGTTTTGCGGTGTGTCTATGTGCCTTTCTGCTACTGCCAGCAATTAAATACGCTCTTTTTATGACTAAGATATTAGTTGCGAATTGAATGAAAGAGAAGAGAACGACGAGAACGCGGTCATTCAGGTTGTACTTAACCGTCGAACTTAAAATCGTACACATATATAACCATACGCAATTCAGTGTATATTAAACTTACGGTTTACTAAGGGAATAAAAATACAATCCACTCAACGGTTACGTTCAACTCTCGCGGGTACTTGATATTCTTCATGCAAACGCAGTGTAATATAAAATTATTTATATATACAACTTAGGACGTACACAATTATAATATAAAACAGAATCGCTGCACTTATAATATATACGCATATAATTTTTCTTCTTTTAGCTTGGAACGAATTTGTATTTGTATAAGGAGAGAAAAATGTATAACGTCTTTCGGCTCGACAGTAAAGTTCCCAAGACGCGAATTTCTCTCGTTGCATATAATACGCGATTAGGCCTCGTCTACTCATTTTCTGTAGTCCTATTTATTAGTTAAATATTTCTTGCCAGTTATTTCGCAAGCTCTCGTAAATTACACTTTCTGTTGAAAAGCTAGACCGAGACCATCGTAAGATAGCCTTTGATGTATATAATTTCATAAAAATATCATTATAGCATTGCAATCATTAGAGACAGTCATGAAGAGAAAAAAAATATCAAATAAACGCTTCGAAGCTCATAAAAAGCTCAAGCAGTGACACAAGGACTACCTTAACGATCTCTCTCGGTCTTCTCTGGCGAAGGGAGCGAAGTCGTATAAATCGCTAAAAGCCAGCATAACGCCTCGAGGAGGGAAATCTTCCCTCCTTTTCTTTTACACGCGAGATGGATGCAAAATAGGCGCGGAATGTTTGCATTTTAACGACGGGTACTTAGTATATAGTCTCTCTCGCTTCAGGGCTGCGATATACCCTCGCTTGGATGTCTCTTTCTCCCGCGCATACGCAATTGTACCGAAGAAAGGGGCGTCTTTGCAAAATTGAAGGATGTCTCTGTGTGTGTGTATTTATATATATGCGAACTGATAGGGAGACTTATCTATATTATATAGCGCTCGGATACGAGTGTCTTTTAATCTTACGATTAAAGTGGAAATGTAGTACTGATTTCAAGTGTTCTCTTTTTCTGCTTCTTCGCTTTCACGTTTAATTAAGATGCTAATGCGACGTACTTTTACGTAGATTGCTCTTCTCGACATGATTTTGATTTTTTTTACGAAATTACTTGAATCAAAGTTAAACGTGTTGAGTTAACATATTGATGTCGAAGAGAAGTACCTTACTTGTGAAGCTCGACCTTGCGGTGGATAAATTGTAAATATTCCATTTTCGCGGAACGCTTTCGTTCTAGTTTTTCCGGATTCCAATGTTTCTGAATACTAGGTCAACAATATCTTTAATTCTGGAGGGTGGCGGTTGTGTATATATTTATGTCGAACATAAATATGCAGAGGAAACTCGATTTTCATGAAATTGAAAATATAGGAGATTTGATTAAACAATCGGAATTCCCATCGCCGAATTTCAATTTGAAATTTTTGAAGCTATCGGTATTTTTAAATTAAAAATTGCTATATTTTTCATTCTGTACCGCCCGATTACTTCGTCAAGATTCTGCTGAAATTATAACGAAGACTGAGAAGGCTTCCACAATAGAGCCTAAGGATATAATGGTATCCTTCAATGTTTCAGGTTTTCCGCTTCAAGGGGACGGCGGTTATTGATTGGGCGAATTCACGGGTGAAAATTCATCTTTTTTTCAGTCTGTTGGCGACTATGAAATTTAAACGAACAATAAGGAAGTGCCATTTTTTCAACTCGTTTATACTAAGTTTATTTAACTCAGTGGTAGATTTTTGTAATAAACATGTATTCAAGGACGAGAGTATTACAAGCAACATCGGTGTACGTAAGAATATAGTGCTGATCCCGAGGATCTTCAAGCACGAGCTCAGGTTTCGAAAGCATCATCTTAAAATTCAGTACTCCATTTCCCCTAATACATATCGCATATGGCATTTTAATGTACAGTATATATAAAGTGAAGAGACGACCAGCGTCGGAGAGAACGAAACCAGCGTCCATCTTGTTTTTTTACTATTTTTTCTCCATTTTGTTTACACTTTAATTTTACATAATAACTAATTTCCTTACAATTCTAATTTGAGCGCGTCTACGCTTTTCCTCGGCGATGCTCGGAAATCTTCGCTTTAGAACAAGTGTGCGGCATCAACTTTCGCGATTTGTGTGTGTATATGTGTGTTTCAATTTTATTCTCAATAATATATGCTACATCGACACATTAGTAATTGCTGATTAGCATACGTCTCACAACTAATGAATAGTCAAATCACTGCATTGCAGACTAACGGCCGTTCCGTTGCACAAGCCGTACTTAGTCCCTATACACAACGTAAATCGATTTTCGAGAATAAGCCATACAACAGTCTAAAACGAATTTTTTTAGAATATTTTGCAAAACTTTGCTTTTGCGAAAGATCGTCAGTAGAAAAACGTAGAAAGTAATTTTTACTTTCAGTTAACTTATTACGTAACATATAATTTTTTTTATCTCATTTTTTTACATTTATTATTATAGCTTAATATAATGGTAACAATTAAGAATTCGAATAAAAAATCATTCTTTCAATGGTAACGCGAATTGGTAAATAAGTCTTCAGTTTCTTTGATATACATTCATCGAATTTCAAGTTGACATTGTAGGTTCGGCAAAACTACAATAGTTGCATAATTAAAGTACATTAGATATTCTCTTACGCAAATATGTTATTACCTACACCGCTCAGAGTACAGGGGATACTTCAAATAACTATAACTGTATCATCCAAATTGTTTGCAGTATAATACCTTTTCGCAAAATCCAGTATATCAGTCTTTCGCAAACTAAAGAAAAACTTTCACTTATAAATTTAGAACGAGTTGAAAAGCTACGACTAACTCAACACAGTATTATTAACAAAGTAAAAATAAGTACAAAAGTGGTTCAACTTGATATTTCATAATCTTAATTATATATTAGTGGTATATAAGCAGCTTGTGTTAATCATTTTGTGTAAGTAAATTTTCTTCAGAATACGGAGGCCAAAAAATAATAATAAGAAGAAATATCAGGCGCGCGTGTAGAATGAAAATCCCGACATGGCAACGAAAGTTGAACCTTTGCCAATTCTCATTTCGCGAAGAGAAAGAAAAAGTAAAATGAAAAAGTTATTTTTATCCAACCCGAATTTGACTTACACGTGGTTCCTATAAAGCCTACATACCGGGGAAAGCTTTCTGAAGCTCGAAATTCTTGACTTGATATAAAAATCACAACATAATGATCATTCCAAGATATCGTAACTGATGTAGAGAAATGAAGGCATGTTTTCTTGAATACAATTTTTTTTTTAAGAACAGCAATAAATTCAGGTCAACGAGAAGCTCGACTTCTCGGAATTTTTGGTCAAGTGCGAGTATAATAAAAAACCCAGCTAAAAAAATATTTTTCCAACACAAAAGATGCCATCTCAGGATTCTCCAAAAATCTTCACAAATAAAACCACAACTTCACATCCACCAAGCATCAAAAAACAATATCCCATTGAATCATCTTCCTCAGATAACCGACTCCATCCTACACCATTTCACCGGAAAAATTCCATCCGGAAAATCCCTCATTCGATGCACGTACGAGCCCGTCGGCAACTTCCATCCTTACAAGACGTGCAGATTCTCACAGCTCTTACTCTTACTGTCGTTCAAACACATCTTGTTGAGGATCTCACGTGCCAGGTTGAGACTGAGGGCCGTCTTGCTGCCGTGTAGTTTCGACAACATTTTGCCTTTACTCCCTTGTCTGCGGAGCTTGCGGTCACGAGATTCCCGAAGTCGAATCTGTTTTAGGACTCCGACCAGTAACTCGTCCACGTTGTGCTGAATGCCCGAGGAGGTCTCGATGAACTTGCACTCGCGAGACGTTGCCAGCTGTTTTCCCTCTGCGAAAAGAGCAAAACATTATTTTGATGATTACCACAAGGAGTTTCTTTTTTATTCTATAGCCTAGGTTTAGTGTCAATCGCAATTTCATCGTATTCATTTATGGATTAAGATTTTGTTTAAAAAAATTATTGTGGAAAAATAGAAGAATTAGATCCCTTAAAAAGATCATTGGATAATATTTGAGGGAGTATACTCGGTTTTGAATTACTGTTCAGTTAATTCTGAAATGTTCTATGAAGGTCGGCACAAACCTCAAATGCAATCAAAATTTTTAGAAGCCTACACCAACGACAAGTTGAGAAAGTAATGTTTTTATTTTTTCTTATGAAGAACTGCACTAATTTGTTATTCTATTATTCTATTATAATATAAAAACTATTATTTCCTTTTAAAAAGTATAATTCACCAACTCTAACTTACAAAAAATTTTTATTGAAATCCAATAATGCACATTTAACCTCAAAAAGTGAGTCAAATCAGTTTCTTTATGAAACTTCTTTTGGTAATTTGGATAAATAGAATGTATTTATTTAAAGTTAAATCCATTATTTAGTGTAAGCTTGCATATGCAACTACATTAACCAAGTATAAATTGTGAATAAACGGTAGATACTTTGTGCTCTCATTATGACTTTAGTAGTACCAAGAGTAATTTAAAAATTTAAATTAAAATTTAAATTAAAAAAAATTAATTTAAAAAAATTACTGAAAGCCAAAAATGCACATTAAACCTTAAAATATTAGTCAAATCAACATCTGCAAACATGGTCGTTTCATCCACTATTTGTCGTAAGTTTGCGCGTACAGCTTTTTCAAAATTGCATGTTTTAAGAACAAATGAAAAGTACAAAAATGAGCCTATTTTCACTAGCCTCCTATAACTGTAAAACATCCTTAAAGCTATAAAAGTTATTTCAGAATTTTATTCGAAATATCGTATTTCGAATAAATCAGCCTCATAAATAGCAAGAGTCATAAGCGCCGATATATTTCTTTGCATTAGCGCGCTCAACTTTATTTATAATTCCGCATAAAATATCGGCATAACAATAATTCAAGTTCGCTCATAATTCAGGGGAATACTATATCGGGTCGAGGGTAATTACTCTGCGGGCTGTAGAAACGCGGCTGTGCTTACCGTTTGCGGAGATCGTGCGACTTCTGGCGAGGTCGGATTTGTTGCCAACCACGATGACGGAGCGCTCTTGCGTGTAATGCTCCCGCCAGAGGTAGTTGAGCATTTCTTCGGCGACTTGGAAGCTAGCGCGCGATACTATAGAGTAGACGACCACGCAGGCGTGTGGCTCGTAAGTCGAAAGAGAGTTTTCCAACTGCAAGATTGCGTGAAATTTTATTTTTACAATTATCACTTCATTTTGCGAGAAAAATAATATTATATAATTATAGTGTATATAATGGAACGAAAGCTGCACTTTCTAGATGAATTTACGCTGAGTGTGGTACAGCGAAGTAAATGGGTTATATAATGGTTTTTTCATGTCGGTCGCACCCCCTGTAGTTTTAGAACTACGAACAAATAAAATCCTCGTATACAGCTGTGTTCTGGATAAAAAAGCTTTTATACCCTTTGTTCTGTTGAATTAAAAAATAAGATTTTTAAATGCGGAAAATGTTGGAGAATTTGTAACTGTGACGTCAATTATGCACACGTCGGATTTTTGTTAAGCACGTGAGTGTGAATTTATTTTTCCGTGCAAACTATTTATTGACGCAGAAAAACAAATATTTGAGAACCGTTATATCATTCAGATGAAATACGACACCATCACCAAATATACAGGATTTTGGAGATTAATGTCCAAATGACGACCTCAACTCTCTATTATACCCTATCAAAACTTTAGGCATTGTATCCACAGCATTCGATTTGCCTATAATACACAGTCATTCTCCGGAACACGATCTATAAATTCTGATCAAAGCTAAATACCACATCGACCAAGAACCAAAGCCAATAGATATATAGGTACCATAACATTTCCCTGAAACTCGTAACCATTAATCGCAATGTTCGGCACATCTCTCTCTCTCTCTCGAGTTAATTGAGTCAAAACACCGTTGGAACAAAACGTCCACGCTGATTTAATTAGATTCCAAAATTGCGCGACGAAATCTAGCCGGTGGCCCTCCTCTTTGTATTTCAGGGCTCGAGGTATGACGAGCAATCATGGCTGTGAAGCTTCAAGGGTACATATATACAGGAAAGACGAGAGGCAGGTGCGCCCAAAAGCGCTTCTCTGCCAACGATGTTCATCGACGCTCTCGGCACTGTAACGAGCTCTTTACGAGCAGGGGATGCTACTCGAATTTAATACACGTGGATGCTCGCGCATACGCACTTGGCTGCGTGCTGGTGAGACTCTTCTGAAGGTTATAATGATATTGAACCTTCTTGAGGTGTTATTCGATATGGACGTTTCACGCTATTTACGAAAAATCTATACCCTGGTAGAAAATTAACCATTTTCGTTGGTTATAACGTGTTAATCAAATGAAAGCATTTTCGGTCAAAAACAATACTAAAACCTTATTAAAAGTATATATAATATATGAATGCTCAATTATTGACATTAGAATATGCTGTAATGAAAAAGAAAAAAACAAAAAAAAAATGAATTTTTAACTTTAACCACGTAATAAGGCCAGCGTGACGTTTTTAACTCCAAAATTAGTCAATATATCATTAACATTTTTACCAGGGTATAATTAAAGATTTTTTTTATTTATAAGTTTTAACTAAATTATAGCTGTGTTTTTGTCATATTCAACAATGTGTTTGTTTGTATAAGGGTAGGTATATCATGGATAGAAGACACAAAGAAGAGACGAGCGTCAAAGAGTCGACAAGCGTATAAGGTTTGTATATACGAGTATTGCGACCGTCGAAGCATATTTCACAGGTCGAAAATCACTGCCTTTGATGTCACGTGACCTGTTATCGCTGCGTACTATATTCAAATGCCAGAGAGGCTATAAGATTATAAAACGAACCCGGAGAAGGATACACAGTATACCTATAATGACAAAAAAATACGAAGTAGTAAATTCTGATATATATATCAGTCACTTTTACACTGTTATTAAACATTCAGCTTATATCTAATTGAAGAAAACCACAAGCTAAATAATGTTTTACGACTGCGATATAGCAATAAAGTAACGACTCACTGATGAAATACACGATTCCAAAGGAATATATATTTTCCATTAACTTTTTAACTCGGTAAATAACGCGTTTAGGGATATAATAGAGCTCGACGCGAACCAAAACGTACAGTGAAAAATCGCCTAACACGTATTCCATAATTAATGAGCTAATTGAATCTCGTAACTTACGACTGACGAAACGCGTTGTGAGAGAGAAAGAGGAAAAAAGAGAAGATCGTAATGGGATGTGATCTTTTATTTGGTGTAGAACCTTCGGGGTAGACCATCGGACAGGATAAGCCGAAGATGTTGTGGGAAGGGGGACAATGTTGTGATGGACCTTTGAGGATTAGGGGCACAGGTGTGGATTGGATCGATCTGCCGACTGAATAAAGAATAATAGCGATGTTTTATTAACCGAGTTATTATATTGACGTGTGAATGATTACTTTCTATCTTTGGGAATTGTTTTTCTGCTTTTAGAGAGTTTTAATATTGAACATAAAAAATTTGTGATGGATGGAATTGAAATGCGCTCAATTGGTTAACTGCTATATATACGTGCAGGATTATGATTTACCGCTATTCTGGTTATTAATCGTAATTACATTTATTTTCTCGAAAAGATTCGGTTCTGTGCGCCCTTTAATATTAGTTACGTTAAAATGCTTTTAGAAATAATTAAAGTGTGTCAAAAATGCATGAAGCTCTTCAAATTTCGAGTAAATAAAGTATGGATCAAGAGAATAAATTTCTGTTTTATATACAAGTTTTTGAATGTATTATGTATTATAAGTGATCAGAAATTAATATTCATGTTTTATAGAAATTATTATTCATGAACGCTTGAAAGCTTCGTTATGCTTCACAGTATTATGATCAATAACAATTAAATTAACATAATAATCCACCACATCAATAATTACAGTATTATACAAAACAAGCCAGTCACTAAAAATAAGGAAAAACACAATAATTAATCCAAAAAATGCTCTATACTTACGCTCATTTCAACGTGAGGGTGATCGATAAAGATCATTTCGGACTCCTCCCCATCGAGCAAAATAGAAACGGTTTTTTCACCAAACTCATCGTCTGAAAAGCAAAAAGAAATGAGATTTTAATCAAAAGATTCATTTCATTAATTTCACCTGTATTTCTAACGACACTACACATACGATCACAATCAAGCTCAGCAAAATACAATTACTTTTCGCTTCTGACACGACGATAAATTCATAACGCTACACAGCTGAAGCTCCTCTAATTAAAAAATCTGTCGAATCTCGTATCGCAAGAAGAATTTATCGCGCGTATATACACATACAGAGTCAGCTTTTTTCGTGCAGCGTATTATCCGAAAATCCAACTATGCACCCAAAAATATCAGCGTCAGCAACAAACCAAAAAAAAAAGGAATTCGACTGCAGAGATCAATCATATACACAGCCAAGGCAAGCTAATGTAAAAAGCGACATACTCCGACAGCAAAGTTCGATTGGTCAATCAGTCGCGTGTTTTTTTAATTATAAATGACAAAAAAAAGAGTACAGGCGGACGGGGATATCGACGCCGATAATAATGAATCACTCTTTCCACTCTGGCGCGAAAAGTGCAGACACGAAATTTCCATTATCGCAAGAGAGGGACAAAACACGGGGGGATAAAGGTTCGCGCGCCTGAAAGAACACTCCCGCTGCGCGTCTCTCCAAGTTTATCGACGCGTATATATACCTACGCAAACCGTGTCAAGGGATGAGCGTGTGTGTGTGCGTGTATCTCTTTTTCTCTTCTTATTAGATTATGGATTCTCAGGTTCAAGGTGATGATGTTCTCTCGGACGTGTGCGAAGCCTTGTCACCGTATAAATAAAAAACGTGAATATGATGCTGTAATATGATGGGTATACCTTAAATCGGTAAAATTATTCGAGTTAAAATTAAGGTTAATTGAGCCTTGAGATGTTCCGGTCTTTTGCCTCTCTTGAAAGGAATCTGCATAATCCTTCCAAGAATTATTCGATTAACCGGCTCAACTTCCTTTTACGCTTAAGTACTCCTAGTAGAGTAAGTATATGTTCCAGAGGATTACCACTTATGAATTCTTAAATAATTGATGCTTCAAGGAAAAGTGTGTCAGAGAGCAGTGTACGGTGTCGCGTGGAACTTTATCATTAACAAAAGCCGAAAAGAGAATAGCCAGGCGCACAATGTGAAAATTTACGCGAAACTTTGTCTGGTCTACATTTGCATGATATTTTAGTAGAATACAACCGAGTCTGGTCAGACGGGCATTTGTGCGAATTTATCGGGAAACAAGTAGACCGGATAAATTTAACAATTGTTTAATTTACGCTCCGAGTAACATTTCGACCCTAATTTTAACGATTGTGTATTGCAGCAGAGATACCTCCAAAATCACGCCGACTATTCCAGTGTAAACAAAAGCTTTTAGTTTTCTCCCTCACGTAAAAAGTTATACGGCAAAAGAGTTCGCTGCCAATAAACGCGAGCTTTAGCTGCCATTTTATGGGACGTTATTAAAGAACATTATGTAGAAGCTCCTGCGTTTCCGCCCACAGTTTTTACGAGGATTATATAGTTTGAATGATATAGAGGGCGTTTTATACCATATTATAAATAAACATTGCCGTCGCATAAATGTAAAAGCTTTTTATAAAAAAAAAGTATCAGAAAGCATCACGATCTAGCCAAAAACTATTACAGACCCAAAAAAAAGTTCGCAGCAATTTTCGTCAGATCCCACACACAGAAATACCACAGTCGTTCCGGATCGCGAGGGCGTAGCGAATTCTTCGATAAATTACGCATCCCTCGGTTCGTCTGTATATATATGCAGCGGTGCAAAAGCGATAAATTGTCAGCGAGTTTTTGCCTGGAATGTCACCGTAGCATATCGACACGAGGATTTCAGAAACTCGACCCTATGCGTCTCGATATACTATATGGAAAAGCGATAAGACGAGTTTTTGTAATCCGTGTGATATTGACGCATAATGCGAGCGTTTGCAGAATATGTGTGGTAATAGAGGGAGCGATATTTTAACTGCCGGCGTCTTGTGGTTTTATGAGGGAGGGAGTAGAGTAGGTCGTAAATTAGGGGGAAATTTATTGAATCTGTGCTCGGCCGATGTTTGCAAGTCGGATGCGCTTTATGTTATCGGGTTTGAGCTATTGTGAAGCTAAGAATATGGAGGACAACGGCGATAAATATTACCGGGTGTTTAGAGAGAGAGAGAGAG
The DNA here is from genome assembly GCA_900474305.1 of Cecidostiba fungosa. Classification (NCBI taxonomy): domain Eukaryota; kingdom Metazoa; phylum Arthropoda; class Insecta; order Hymenoptera; family Pteromalidae; genus Cecidostiba; species Cecidostiba fungosa. Next base: position 68,730 of record UCOJ01000317.1, on the reverse strand, counting down.
AGAGATTTTATAGAGGTTTTCAGAAGCGCGTGTAAAATTTAATTTAAAAATACACTGGAGAGGCTGAAAAGTAAGAATTCATACGACGTTTATATGTAGCTGTAAAATGTAATTATCGATTTAGATGTGTAATTCTGTTGGTTTAGAAGATACCGAATGAGCACTCATGGATATTGCCATTTTATAGCCGTGTGTTATTTCACTACGACCTATTGATAGTTTATGCCGCGCATTAAGATATAGTATCGCACGATCTGTGTAGGTACTGAAAATTCAGCTAAAACATTTACTACCGACGACGTAAACGTAAAATATATAAAAACTATAGACTTATAACTAGTACAATGATTTTTATCAAATAAATTTATCTGAAGAAAAAGACACCTCAATTGCACAAAGGCATCACAAGACGACACACTCACGCATGAACGGAAATACGGGAGCGCGTTCGATATCCTGTCTCGAATGGCATATCCAGTTTCGCCTCCAAAGAGTGCAGAAACCGTGACGCGAGTGATCGATGAGTTTGGAAATGCGGCTATCCTATATTAAACGGGAAATTCGTCATCACGCTTGACTCGGATATTAGTTCTCGCAGGTGTATGTATGCGTGCAATAAAAAAAATCTGACCTTTCGATTCCTCCCCTGTTTAATTCCATTTTGGACTACGACACTGTGTGCCTCGCGTATCACACACTGTGCCTCTCATTTTCCCTTCCATTTCGCGCGGATTCAATGCGCGGCGGCGGCGGCACGTGAATACTTTCGAAAGAGCCGGAAATCCAAGGAGACTCAGAAACGAGCTCGCTTGTTCGGATCGCGGAAGTCGAATGAGTGTAGTATTGTCCACGATGACTGGGCTGGATTTTTTTTCTTTCTCTCTCGCTTTTAATACAGGGAAAGTTCACTCGGTGGATTGTATCGCGAAAACAAAAAAAAAGTTTCATTTTCAAACTTCGCGCCTTTGCGAGCTTTAATGGAACGGTATGAATAAGAGGGGGTATATAATTGGATTTATTGTCGTTGGCCGGTGCGAAGAGCTAATGAAAGATATAACGTAAACTGTAAAATAGTTCATAGAAGCGCAGATAGGCGATCAATCAATATATGATAACGCGGGGTATCTATATAGGTATACATATATGCGTGGACCGTGAAACTAAAGTTACTTTTTCGTTCCTATTGGAGTTTCGATATGCATGCGATATGATATACTCCGTATTCATGGGCTCGCATCGAACGCACATCAGAACTTCAATATACACATGTTCGCTTGTATATAGAGATCGAATTTGTTTTTAAGAGGATTTCAGCCTTTGTTCAAAGTAAAATTCGAGCGATACATCCTGTGGGTATCTCCAAAAGTGGTCTCGTTAAACTCTCGATGAATAATTAATGACAAAAGCTCATTTGCATGCGTCATATAATGAACCTATCTCGATTAATTATTATTCGCGCGAATAATACACATAACCGTGAAATTCAAAATGTAAAGTTAATAATTCACACAATACAATCAAATATTCAGAAGAAAAATAATCAGCCTCTCGAGATTACTTAGACCTATCGACCTTCTGGCTTTCCCGGGTCTTTCGAAAGCCAAAAGATAAAGTCACTCGCGCGCGTGTTTGAAACTTCGGTAACGAGCGCGGGAGTCTAATGTAAATATAAACAGCCAGCTACTTAGGCGTCATGTACACAGTAGCTATAGAGGAAAATGAAAGGGGTTGAAAGCAGTTTCCAAAGAGCCGAAGTAAAATCATTGCTCTTGCGATAAGGAGATTTTGCATTGCTTCGTATAGTGAATCGCTCGATTGATTTGGTCACGTCGTTTTCTTTTTAAATGTAAAGTAGCTTCCGAGAATTTATTATTTCATTATCTCAAAATTGAAAAAATATAACATCAGTGCGAGAAAGACATAATACTAATGGAAATGAACATAATATATATTCAAGCCTCTAAATGTCTAGAATATCTAGAACTATGCGAAACAGAGTATTATTTCTGTTCAGTTTTCAACAAACCTTATCCAGACGTGTGTAGCTATACAAGCGTCCCGATAAAATCTGTCTTATCCACAAATAGAACGATGATAAAAAGACTCAATTACCCAACTTACCAAGGCTGGCGTCGTAGGTGTTCATATACTCGCTGGTCATGAACTGGGATACTAACGCCGTCTTGCCGACACCAGAATCGCCGAGTAGTACCACCCGGTATTTCGTCACCTCCTCCCCTTCGCTCTCGGTGCTGTCGGCTGCGACACCCTGACCACTGCAACAGCTGCCCTCGAATGGCGAGCGTTCGCCCGATACGTTGCTGTTCCTGCGTGTAGACAGAAAAATGAGAATCGTTATATATGTTTTGTTTTTTATAATTAATAATGGAGTGCGTGTCTCATTATAGAGCTTGCAAACATAATGCATAGAATTTGTAATTGGACTAATGAATATCGTTGTTTATTGCAGAGAGATTGTGCCAACGCTATTAAGCTAATAAAGTGTTTGATGTTCCCCCTTAATGGGCTTTTGCCGCGCCGGTTCTATTGACACAGCGAAGCTTTTGAAGTCGCGACTGCCGTGGCAATCTTCTTTTATATATATACACACACAAAATCGTTCAATCCTGCAAAGATCTCGGTTGTACGAAAAGCGAACTGAATTTTCAAACAATTTGCATAAAGTTTTTGCAACACGCAGCAATTGAATTTCTCGGGATAAATGCATATTTATGAACGTGTGCGCGAGAGCTGCGATGGTCATTTTCTACGCGTTTCACCTATATACCAAAGCGCCGTTATGTAATTATTGTTGCGCTGTCGCGTAACCGTCAGAGAGAAAAAAAAATCTTCTCATTATGGAGGGCCTATGGATTATGTATCTCGTCGGGGATTTGCATGCGTGCTAATGAAGGGGCTTGCGTAACCCGGTCAAATGAAATCGTTAATGCTCGTTAAACGAGGGGGATGAGGCGTATAGCGATGGAATTTTAAATTTTCAGGGTATCGTGAGGGATGATTCTTTTTTTTTTGGAAATTGAGGCTGAATTGCGTCGTTTCTGCGGGATTGCCAATCAGCTTCTGACAACATGATTTTTCGTTACGTTTCGAAATTGAAAAAAACGTCATAATTTATTTTCGGGAAAACGTGTGCAATGTTTATCAATTGAAAATCGAATGGAACGATTTAAACGAACGCACCGCGAAATATCTAATGAATTATATATTATTTTCATCATTATCCAGTGTATAGTCTAGGCTAGAAATACGCTAAACTGTAAAAATCGATATTTTTTCTACCTCACAGTTTTTCAGTCGGCGCTGCGCGAAGTCGAGAAAAACTGGGTCGGGATAAAATGAACAGGAAAAGCTTCGCAGGCTTACTGTATGCAAAAACCAGCATCAAATGATCGAGAACACTCACACTATACCCATAAACAACGAATGAAAGAAAAAAACTGATAAATTAATCAACCCGTACATTCATCTCATTTTCAAAAATCACACAAATTTAATTCCCTCGGATCCCATTAAAAATGAACGCATCATATCGCGTTTCAATAATTCAGCTCCACGACGACCTCATTCAAAACTATAAAACACTGAGCCAGACGGCGGCGCGCATAGAAAGAGCTTTATTCTATTTACCTCTGTGCCGCAAGAGTATGAGGTATAAAAAGAAAAACCCGTCGAAATTTCTAACAACCGGAGCGGATTGCTACAATCATGGCAGCAATTAGGAGCCGCGCACGTAGCTACACGCGTGCGTGCCTTTGTAAAAAAGCACAAGACACAAGTGCAGCGCGTCTCTTTGCGCGCGAGACTTTTGAATAATCCGGCTGCTGCTGCGTTTTATCCTTTCATATAGTGGAAGCTTCGTTCTTACACGTGGAACGATGTTGTGCTTGCAATTAAGACATGTATTTTTTGTGCAAAAATTATAATGCTGTAGTATGGTATTTTGTAGAACACGGTAGTGGTAAACACGTGAACGGAAGAACTCGAATTTCTTTGGTCGAATACTAATTTTATATACGAGTATATAGGGTCGTTCTCTCACCCTCTTTTATGCCGCACGACTTCGCGCCGGGAAAATTAATAAGGCGATTCGAAAGCACGAGCCAAACCGGAAATTCCTGTGTCGAACAGTCCGTGAAACAAGTTTCAGCTACCATTTGCCGAATAGCCAGCGGGAAATTAATCTGGGAGAGAGAGAGAGAGAGGGAGGGGAAAATGTTTATATGAAATTGCGATCGTATAACCCGCTTTTTAGCGAACTTTTATTATCGCGGTGTGTTTCCATGCGAGTTCGGGGAGTTTCATTTTTGATCGTATTTATTGACGCAAGCCTTATTCTACATTGATAAATAAAACATGTAATTATATATATTCTGTTAAAAATGTTTACTTTCAAATAACGTACAATATTTTTATTTCAAAATTCAATTGGAAGAGCTTGTAAACCGATATTTCGTTCATTGTGTCGCGAAATACTGAATATCATACTAACGCGCATAAACTTAGAAAAACTCGTTAGCAAAAAATTTCTAAAAAAAATATCAACGAATAAGATATATATATGAAAACTCATCGCTGTAAAAAGCCTCGTACAAAAACTCAGTCTCTCACAGAGCTTGCGAGCTTTTGAAAAGCTTCTTTTTCATCACTGCTGACCAGCAATCTGATTGATAATTGGACACGCATATCTCTCCCTCTGGCTCCCTTTTGATGTTCGCGCACGCGATGGAGGCAAAGCACAACAAAGCTTCCGCTCGATCAAAACGCGAAATAAGAATAATGATTCTTCACCCTTTCTCGCTTTCTTTATCAGCGGCCTACTTCCTCCTTTGCGCTTCCTATCTTTTGCAGCGCACGTGTGTCCGAAGGGAGTAATGGTATCTTATATCAAGTATTTAAAGGACGCTCGAGATGTGGTCTGATGTGAAAGCTGATTTTGAAATGCAATAGGAAGAGATGAGTATAAAAAGCAGAGAAAATTTTGTTTACCGTGTCTTGATTATCAGTTAACCGTTGGTTGTACTTTTTTAAAGCACGAAAACTGTAAAGAGAATATAAAGGAGATAGTGAAAGCGCAACCGCGTAGCAATTTGAGAGGCCAGACATTCTGATTATAAAATTCAGCGCAGAAATCTTCCTTTCCATGAGAAATAAGGAGCTTTCGTGGCGTTTAAATAATCAAAATCTAATTATAACAGTTTTCCTCGTAAAAGGTATCAGATTATATATAATGCGATACAGCTTTCTTTAGGTTTTACGAAATCTTCGTTAATGAACTCGCGAACAGTTACTATGGTAATAAAGAAATGTTATTGTAAAAAATTACTATTTTAGCAAATATACACGAATAGAAAAGCGCTAAAGTGTACAACAATATATTCGAAGTGCAATAGATGTCTCAAAAGTAATTTGCGATAACACCTAGACTCGCAGTTATAGCATGAGCAGGGCCCAAGCAGCCCAAACAAGACTGTTTTGTCAAGGTAGAACACTGCTATATATACATTCTCCGCCCAGATTAAAATGAGGGGAACGAAAAAGTGCCTATGCGCCATCTATCTTCACTAGCCAGAGACGAGCTGGAAAGTATGTATTTGTATCGAGAATTTTATAGTATTCGATATTTGTTTTCAGTTTCAAAATACAAGTCGGATTGAACGGATTTTAAAATCAATCAAATATAAAGCTCAAATCAATGAAAACCCGAGCGTTTATATTTTTGAAAGCTCCTGTAAGATAACGTGCATAAAAACTATCCATGCAATTAATGGACTAGAGAGAGAAAAAACGCCCGATTCCATCGCTCGTAAAAAAATTCCATTCAAGCTGAAAAATTGAATGTAAAAATCAAAAGCTCCAATTCAATTAAAATAGTATAACCTCGTTATTATTATTATATTATTATTATTACAAAAGATTGTAAAGCTCGACAGCGCGTCCCTAAAAATCCGCAGCAGCATAATAATTTCCAAGCTCTTTCTGCGGATAATCTCGTGATTTGCGATACGACCGGCGTCCGCACGCGAAAAGCTCTCCCGCAAGCTCGTTAAAATTGCCTTAGCTTGCATCTGCAAATCAATCACGAGGCAGTAAGCTCTACAGGTTAGATTAGAAGAATCAATTATACGCTTAATTAATTTCCCTTTCAAGAGCCGAGAAGTTGCGAAGTGATGAAAAGATTTCCGCGTGCGCTAAATACTTCTCGATGTAGGTCATCCTCGAGTGTTGTCGGGGACGATTCGCGCGAACTTTATTGTTTGCGGATTTGAATATTGGGTAATGAGGTTAATATAAATTTCCGAGTATTATACAGCTGAGAATAATTAATTTTTTTTTTGCACTAATTTCGTTTCGATCGTTTTGGTAATTACTGGGGCCAAGTGGTTTCAGTTAGAGGTCGATAAATTCGAATAGAAAAATAAACCAAAATGGCCAGCTTCAATCGCAGTAACAAGTTGAACGCTGCGGCTATAGCTGTAGCTGTGGCGGCTATAGTGGAGAGCTCTAGAGGATAGTAACGTAATTTAGCTCTCTAATGCTATTCATTTGTAGTTACACTAAAGCTGCTTGGCTTTAAAATGAACGTGACGGTGATTTAATGGAAAACACTCGCTCTCTCGAATACACTGGTAAAAAAGCGGGAACTAATTGCTCCATCCAATTACGCACTTTGGAATACCTAATATTATTTTTGGTCAACTATATAATAGGCAATATAATCGACATCACGTACTTTGCCCACAATATTTCGACCAACTCGAGCCTTATTTTTAGAGGAGATACAAAATAAAGCTCAGTGTAAATCTGAAGAGAAAAAAAGCTCGAGAAAAACAATCGTGTCGCTTCTACCCACCTAAGGATTACTAGTCAAACTTGGGACTCGACTGCATTCAAATCGCAGGCAAATAGTCGAGTATGCGGGCATAATTAACGACTCTCCCCACCGTTAGATCCCATTGAGCCGATATAATCTTTAGGTCTGTCCAGTCAGGCACGTATCGAGTAACCATAGTATACACCCCTGCGAGATGTTTCTCGATAATTCAAATGATCTTTGACCAATGGCGGGAGATTCGAATCCGGTTGATAATAAGATGAACTAATTTGACGATGCTTATCAATGTGTTCTACTTGAGTATACCGAATTTATATTTTCCTCCGCAAGCTTTTCATAAATTTTATCAAACAAACCTTCGAAATATTATTTAACAACGAAAAAAAACTACTCTCCTAATGAACGCAGCTGAAAACTCGGAACGAGACTCCCTCGCACAATATATTTCTTAACGAGAGACTCCAGCGCATCCTTCGAGTCTCGCGCCCATTGTTCTCGCGATAATTCAAAGGATCTTTCGTCCGCATGCAAATGCTAGAAAGAGAGGAAAGCCGTGCATATCTGGGAAATATTCGCGCTATGCATAGCGGGAATAGTGTCGCGCGTTTATTTCTAGAGAATGTCTCGGATAGAGGAGATAGCGCCGGCAAAAAGAGAGCTTGGACTACTTACTTAGCGAATGAGCCAACCATTGCGTAGATCTTTTCTTTTCTTATTCTTTTTCTGGAGGGCTTTTTAATAAATCCTAAGAGGAAGGATCTACGCTATATTAGCCTAGTAAATTCTTGGGTAATTTGGTTTAGTCACGCCTTTGTAGAATGAATTGTATAATAATATAATTGTAGTAAGTGTGAATCGATAGACCGAGCTTTCGGCTGCTTTCGAAAGTCTATACCATTACCTCGAGGCTCTGCGAATAATATAGACTCTAGGTATATAAATTTAGAGGCGCACCGAAGACTAACAATCGCTTTTCCCCGAATAGCAGAGACAGAGGAATGCGATGAGTTTCGTAAGCTCGGCAAAGTCTCTGGCAGTTAATTTGCGACTGCATTCTCTCGTTCATGCTAAACTCCTTTTCTATATTCAGATATGCAACGATTGTATATATCTGCATCATTAAATCATTGATAAAACTAAAGGCTCTTTGTGATGACAGACCGTATACGAGAGATTTAGTATATTAGTAACGGAAGACCAAGAAGACGTCGAATAACCGAGTACTAGAAGAGAGAGTAGCCTCTCCGACATTGACGCGCCCGGAATAGATTTACGTCTTCCGCCTATGTACCGGAGCCTCGGTCTATTTACAAAAGACCTACTGTTCTCTCCTATCCGTTATCGTGTAGCCGCAGTCGTTTTCTCTCGGTTTTACCCGGCGCCTTCTTACTCTGGAGTGTGTAGTATATATAGTGTGTGGCTCGTTGGACAACGGGAAAAGTCTGGTTTGTAAACTTGCTGATTGCTGTGTTGATGAATGGGACGGAGGGAATGAAAAATAGAGGAAATTTAATGCCTGATGGATAGACAGTATTGGGTTAGGTTGAAATAAATGGTTGTGTAGAATAAGGTGAGGGAAAGTATTTTGTATAATTTCGCTTTACTTTCAAAGTTGAATTAGAAACAAAATTTTTTTATTTTTCAAATTTAGTTACTCTCGAAATTTCTCTTTGAGTATAGTACAACTATTTTACACTATTGTAATTTGATGCAAAATGAATAAAAACACGGAGTTTAATTAACGCACATTTTTTCCGAAAGAAGACGTATACTTTCGCAACGACAGAGAGAACTGAGCGAGACAGATAAAAGTAAAAGGGAGATGTGGAATTCAGGAAGAAGGACAAATTAATTTAGCGCGTGCATTTATCCTCGAGGACGCAACGGTCTATACCTGCAAGCTCGGAATGAATCTCCCCGGGAGAGTGAGAGAGAATTTATTTATCATCAACTGGCTCACCTCCTAAAATCGCAGAAAAAGTCATTTCGTCGAAAATTGGCGCGAAAATTTCGAAACGTGAGTCACACACACACACACATTTATAGTGGCGTGAAAAAAGTGCCGCTAGACGACGTAAATACGACGGTGACTGCGCGACGACGCGACGATGACCCCCAAACATACACGTCGTGTGAGTCGAGCTGCTTTTTTTAGACCTCAATTCGTCAGCGGAGCTTACGAAAAGCTCGTCTGTCTTTTTTGTTTCCCTTTCTTTTTCGTCGCGCTTGATGACGAATGAATTACCTCGCGGATGCCTGTATACTTGATGCGGTTTTCCGAAAATTCTATAAACAAAAAACACCTAATTTTCTTTATTGAGTATATCGAAGAAAAATACACGAAACATGTTTCTCTAGAGAACACTCGCTTCGGAGAAACGTTAGCTCGTAATGAAAGTTTTCCTCAATACAGTCGAAACGGCTTTGCTCTCATCATCCCGCACAACAAGAGCCAAGAAGACGTCGAGAGGATTCCTGGCGCGCGTAATGAGTAATTTCTTCTTCGGCGGCGGCGGCGCTCGCAAATTGGAAAAATCAAGAGCTTTCTTCGCCTCGAGTCTCTATGAGGCTCTCGTGTAAGGGCTTGAAGTGCATTGATCCGAGAAGCTGCGCTTTTTTTTACGAGCTGTTCAAACTTGGAACATTGAGACGGTGTCGATAGGTACGTCGGGAAAAGTTTGCCGGAATCTAAAGTAGTGCCGAAAGTTTGTTACATTGTTTTACTCTGCGCGCGAGTTTTTGTGATTTATCAGGAAAGTTTGGTTTTAGCAAAAAATTAGGACTCTTTTTTCATCAAATTTCACGAATTACGTACACTTCAACATTGCTTCTGATGATATCACGAGTCGTGTAAATGTTTTGGAAGCGTATATTAATTACGTGAACTGAATTTGCGAGGGACATAATCCAACTTTTATGTTATCAAGTTTGAATTCGAAAAATGTATTTAATTCGCTTCCTCTAAAGTTGCAAATGACTTTCATCAGTCGTGAATTCGCGAATATGACGGAAACCAAACTAATTATGCTTGAAAGTTTTTAAAGATCTATATAGAGTAGGCTCTAATTAAACTTATCTTTCCTTATCACAGTGGATTATTCAGGATAAAATCATGGATATCCTTGAAGACTTTTAGCCGTGGGTCATCATGCAAAGTTGAAATGCCGAAGATTATACGAGTCTATACCGCATCGAGAAGTTTCGAAGACACTCGGTCTTATCCTATACAATACCGAGATGCATAATCCTTCGAGGTTATTCCATTATTCTACGGGATAATTCAAAGGATCTTTCTCCTGTATGCTTTTTCATGCAAATGCATCGCTTGAAAGAAAGAATCTGCATATAGCTGGAAAATATTCTCTCGCATAATGAGGATAGGGTGTGAATTTTTTTCCTTTCGAATCGTCTGAATATGCAAACTACCTTCTGTGTATATACGCGTCTATATACGTTATAGAAATAGTTCTCCCATCGTCATTTCACCGAAAGTTGACGGAAAACAAATAAACTTGCATATAACCCATCACTTATGTAAATGACTCATCAGTAACGAAAACAATTCGAGACTTTCCAATCGAAAATAACTCACTGCCTATGTGGACGTTTCAAAACGTTCGACACTCAAACCACCACGAAAAAGGGCAATAAATTCCTGCTCTCCTCAATAACTTCTACCCACTCACAACATTTTTAATATCCCCCTCCGGAAGCCGAGAGCCATAATAGCCATCGCCAAAATCATCGTCCGTTACCCAATAATCTCTTCCATAAAAGGCGCAATAATCTCCCCCCATACACAATGTCAAACTGTCCGAGAAAAGAGAAACAAGTCTCCCCAATAACAGAGAACGAGGTCGAATTCTCCAACTGAATCACGATTCGAGAAAAAGAAAAAGTCTGAGATCATTGACTCACGCGAGGAATTCGGAAATTCTCGTCGTCTCGCGGCCTCTTCTCATACTATATACGAGAGCTTTTCGTACATCCCCACCACTCGGTCGGACGGAGAGAAGCTATTAAGCGACGCTCGGCCACTTCTCCCGGCATAGTCTAGCTGACGGTTTAACGCGCAACACTTGGAGCTTGCGAAGCTTTCGTTCGTGGTAGAACACGTATAGAGCCAGAGATTAAACGGTGTCGTGAGTTTCTTTTTTGAGAAGTGTGAGATAGATTGTACAGGAGTTCAAAATGGAAATTGCTAAGGGTGAGTTTTTATTCTTTTTTTAATCTTTTAATCGTATTTATTAAAATTTTATACGCTACTCAAAGTTGCGGCTTACGGTGTAATTCAATTTCAAGCTTTTAATGATGTACTTTCCAGCGCAGGTTACATTATTTCGCTCAATATTGAAAATCAAACTGTATATCAAGGCAAATATTCTATATGCGTCTTTTAATTTAAATTCGTACGATATTTTCGTCGTTAAAAAATAAACAAACGGCATTGAAAGCCTTCACTTCATTAAAATCAACAGCGTATATCCCATTGTTTAAATTGAATAATTGATTCTGGCAAATACCTTCCACATCTCGATACCGCCAATTAAAATCAACAATAATTAACCACTGCGAATCATAAAATAATTCCCATAATCCTCTTTCAACAGTAAACGACAATGCCCAGAGCCTGGTCGAGCAGTTGTCAGACTCGGCCAACATCACGGCGCTCTCGCAGTCCGTGAAGACATCCTCGAAGACGCAAAGCGTGCAAAGCAAGTCGGTCATCGAGTCGTCGCAATCCATCAAAACCGTCACTTCAAGCTCGATGAGATCGCACAAGTCGGTGGAAGTCGAGGAGGAGATCGAGTACGAGGAATAAAAGCTTCGAAATCGGAGCCTCGATCTGTGCTGGAGAAGAGCTTTGAATTCACTTGACCTGTGTGTGTGTGTGCCACACTATGCCGATCGTGTTTCCGCAAAATCTTTTTCCGGCGAATCTGGAACGGCTACTGATGTGGAATTTCGGGGCTTAAAAATTAGCTCAAACCATCATGTGATGCTATTTAGTTTCTCTTATTTCTCTCCGAAGCTTTCTGTTATATATTGACTTGAATAATATTGTCGATCGCAATAACACAATATATAGTGGCATCGATATACACGACGGCAAACGTGTTTAGCTAGAGCAAACAAAAGCGGTTCGTATTATTTATTTTTATATGCATATCAACGCAGCGGCGCAAACAAATATTTGCGGACGAGCGAAGAAAAATATTGGAAAGTCGTTGAAAGCTTTGTGATTCGGAATCAAGTTTTATGTCGATGACAAACATATCACGAATAATACCGCATGTTTTATTAAATTATCATTTGTCGGTCCCAATTGAATCAGTCGCAAAAATTATAAAAAATTCTCAACGAAATCTCGAGATAAAGCTCAGACGACAGCGTAAGGGCAAAAAGAAGAACGTGGAATGTTAGGTTCTCTGGCTCGATCGCAATCTGGACGTTTTCCAAGTGACACGCGCGAATAATAATTCCTTTTGTCCGGTATATCACCCACAGCCGGACTGCTTGCATTGTTTGATTTTCCACGACTATTTTCGCCCAACACTTTTTTTCTATTCTCTTTTTCGGTTCGTTTAATTAAGACAGCTGTTGCTCGTACGTTCGCAAGGTTTATACGGCTGCTGAGCACTGACTTATGTATTTCGGGGTCTTCGTTGCGGGGCTGACTTTATTATTAGACTTTTAGCTCTTTAGTGTGCTTCTTCTCCTTTTTTTCGGGAACTCGTGCGGATCGATAGGCACATGTTTATGCAATTGGTTAACGGATATTCTGGGCTTAAGATAACATTTACGTTGCGATTTTCCGCAATGTACATCACGTTGTTTTTGAGGTAAACGATAATGTTTCATGTGTATTATATGTGTGTTTTCTTTTTTTGTACGAAAGGTGTCGAAAACGAATTCTAATGTTTAGAAAAGAGTTAAAAATACACTCGGTTAGGTGTAAAGCGGCTGTTGATTGTAAGTTTCCTATATGTCATAAGTTAAGATTTACTATTTGTATGATTTGTTAAAAAAATTGTTAAAAATAAAGAGGTTGGAAAGCAGTATTTATGTTTTTAATTATATTATATTGCAAATCGATGTTACCTTTAGATTAGCTTTCGTCGAGGGAAACGTTTCGTGACGTAAATAAATTTAATTCATACACATGTTCGATGAAAGAGGAACGTTGCCAATTGGCACTTGAAATTCACTAAACGTGAACTAGATACAAACTTGTTGAATTTTTCACGTCCTTCTTAATTGTCTGGCAGACGAAAACAATAAATGAATTAACAGGTAGTTTATAATGTTTGGATGAGCTCGAATGTTGCAATTTTTTTTAAAATATCGAGACTAACTTAAAAATATGTTATAAGAATATCTTATATTTATACTCGCATCGATATAACAATGAGAGAAAACGTAAAACAGTTAAAACAATGTGAGTCATCCTTGGCTTATGTCATTTTAAAAATGATGAATAGAGCAGTTTCGAAAAGCAGTCTATGATGAGAATTTATGTTTTCTCAGGATGCCAGACGTTGATGCATCACTTACAGAAAAATTTAACGCAACCCCCCGGTACAAGATTTATGCCCCGTAAATGCCAATAGGAAAATGTTGAAATGTCTTGAAATTCGGATGGTATATCTACGACGTTCGTGAGACTTGCAGTTTATCCTTGAAATGTATAGACGACTTCTAAAATTACAAGTGCACTTGGGTAAGCTTGTAAGCTTTATCTATTGTATAGACGAGCCTCACTGGTAAGTTTTCGCAGTTTATAAACTGACTACTAAAAAAAGACCATAACAATAAATAATAAAAATAAGAATCAACCATTACCATCGATTTGCCCCACCAATAACACACACCCACACACATAGTCCACCACCGGGAATCTCCAATTTCTCGGATCATCGAGTCTAGCGCAATAACGGTAATAACGCGCGAAATGAAACGCGCTTCGAGGCCTCCCATAAAAAAAGTCAGCTCGAAGAAAAAAATAAAGTGAGAATTACACACAGCAAAGGCTGGAAGAAAGAGAGTCTGCGCGCAAAATGAGATCGGGATGATCCCGATGGAAAAAGGGTTGGCCGTCGTGGGAGGTGATTGCTCCTACGATCCAATTAACGGCGTCGCGACGACGTTAAAAGTCTTCGAGTCCTGATGATGATGCTCGGAGTGGATGTTTTCGAGGGGGTGTTTCTTCTGATGTCGAATTAACGAGGCGAGACATTTTTTCCGAGTGAAATGAGACGCTTGTCTGATGGTAATTGAAAGTTCGAAGGATGAAAGAGTTTTGGATTTGTTTTTAGGTCTTGTAGAATGCAGGATGTATCTCGTCACAGTCTTGAGACTCTTTTGAAATTTGTGACTGACAATTTTAAAAAAATATTTCAGAACAAAGTCATAACGACAGAGTACTAAGAATAATTGCTCTCGGAGGAACTTGATAAACGATTCATTGATTAAAATCGAACAATCAAATAATCGCAGAAATATAAATGGACAGAGTACTCCAGCGAAATATAAATAAAAAGAAAAATCAACTCTAGCAGTTACAGCATGAGCGGTCTTAGTAGGTCCAACAAAAAACAATCTTGCAATACAGGTTACATACCGCTATATATATATGCACTGGGCTCGCAGATAGCGATGAAAGGAATGGGAAAGTGCCTATGCGCCATCTATCTTCGCTGACGAGAGATCAGGAAAGTTTAAGCAGTGGGGGGTAAGCCAGGCCAGTCCAAAACTGCTTTGTATACAGTGTATCGTAGTCTACGCGTATACGCGTAAATTGAAATTAAGTTAATAACATTTTTCAGTTAAATAAGCTTAAAATTTTGATTTTCTGTCGTTTATTTTGGAACGTTCCGAAATGCCGCGTTATCGTCCCTCGAGACAATAACGAAATACACTACATCTAACTGCAAAGTATTAATAATTCATAAATATATACACCATTCACGTTTTAATGGTATAAAACTCCGGAGTAGTTTATGCGAAGCAGCGGGAAATTTAGTTTCCTGATGGAAAGCCTGTTTCGCTTACCTTTTAATTGCTCAAAGTAGCTGGGATTTTTTCATATTATTATTATATAACTGAGAATTCTAAACACTAATTCCGCGAAAGTTGATGTATCGAATGTGCGAACTCCGGCCAACCTCATTAGCGCGGCTTTGATTCTTTCGTTAAAATCGCGATAAAACAGCGAGGACATTAATATTTATGAAATCAAAGCCCATTAGAATAAAATATGAGCCATAACTATCGTCATTTGTTACCGCTAAGCACTTTTTAAAGTCTGGCAGGCTTCTAAGCCACGAGAGCACATTTTTCACGTGGACGAATTTATTTTTAGCTCGTATATAAATGTATCGGAATCGCAGGCGACTAAATCTTTAGTTTTATACTCAACAATTTTTTTTTATAATAATTAACGTTATAAGACGTTAGAAACGCGATCTCTATTATAAGAGAAGATCAAAACGAATCATCGCAGAAGGATAAAATTGAAGAAGAAAAAAATAAAGACAAGACAGATGATTTCCGTCCCACTTTTCGACTGCGATACAAAAATAACAAAAAGCACGGTAGCAAATTACGGCGCGAGAAAGAACTTTTCTCTAAAGTACCAAAGGGTAATTTATGTATTTCTCAACGTTTCAAAAATAGCACAGAGAAGCTCAGCTAAACAAACTTATCACCGTGAGCACACGTCACCTTCTACAACCGACACGTCTACTAACTGACACTATACTAACTTCACACAAAATAAATTCCCACGTTAACACACGGTATTTGAAAACTCGTAACATTTACAATTTATAGTATACACTTACGTCCATAATATAGTATTGTATTGCAATAGAAACTACAAGTTCTCTCCTTCGCAGTCGCATCAATCACATCATTCGCAAGTATGCTGAAAACTCGCCATATCCATCGAGCAAAAGCGGATCTTTGAGAAATACACTCGGAGAGGAACGTAATAAATGCACTGCAGCTTTGGTGTGTATTCATCATCGACTATGCTTTGTATATACACTCTACTCATAACGGAGAAAACATCAAGAGCTCGTGCGAACAAAGCTCTCGCGAGTTCCGTTTCAAAGCACTTTGCGCAAGCTCCTTATTTTTACTACAATTTCTTTTTGTGTGTATTGGTGTTTTTTCTTATAATGTAATTAATTTGTTTAAATAGACCACTATTAATTATAAACGAGATTAAATTCACGAAATTGATTTTGTCATTGAAAACTTGAAGCGAATTCTAAATCCTAATCAGAATCCCAGCCGTAACCCCTTCTAAGTCGACTCAGAACGGACAGCAAATTCAGACAACCCACGTACCCTTCCACTCTCGCCTCCTTCTCTCTCACTCTCCCCGAGAGACGTTCTCTGCTTTGCAAAGTTTTCCTCGCCACTTTCTGCGCGAGGCTCGTTTATACATAATGTGCGAAAACGGACGAGCTTGAAAATCGAAAAATACAAAAGCTCGAACTTTACGAATAAAGAAGCTCGACGACGCTTTTTTTATAATATTTATCCTACTTCGCCACGATTTGTGCATTGCTTACAATACAAGCCATGATAAAGCTCGCGGTGCTGTTATATGCGAAGTTTAGCAATTCCCGAAACTTTTTCGCTTAACTACTTTAATAGTTTGATATCTCTTAAGTGGCTCATCCAATAAATTATTCCGCCGAACTTACACGGTATACTGCACAGCATAGCAATTTTGAACATTCTTCAGCAAGTATACTCACTCGCAAGCTCTCGCAAGTTCACAGAACTACTGATAGACTGTGCGCGAATGCACCTGATTAAAACAATACATTCCCGCCGATGTTTTTGTACAGATTAACCCTTCTATATACCTGTCGATTTCACAGCAGTATTGAGCCTTCATTTTCAAATCAGACCACAGGTCTTGTTGGAAGAAAAAAATTCAATTTTCGTCGAAACTTAAGTGTCGCGCACACCAGAGAGTATTATTAATTCGACGTTAATAAAACTGCCTTCCGAGATGCCAATCGCATACCTCTGATGAAAAAAGTTTCGACGCCTATTATTAGTTTATGTGACTCTCGTGCATAATTCACGTGTAGATCGTGGAAAACACAAACGACTAATAAGGTTTTGGTCCCTCGAAAGAAGAAAATAAAGAACGTCGGAGACGAGATTATCGTCTATCAAAGAGCGAACGCGCGATTTCGAGCGACAAACACGCCTGTGGCGTCGAAGGTAATCCGCCGAGACGTGATATACGAAATTGCAGATGGCGAGAAGGTATCGAGGGCGAAGATCAAGAAAATTGATATAGGGGATGATGCCGGGAAATAATAAGCTGGATTTTTGCGGCTTTGTCAAACTTGCTTTTTAATTGACAGACTGGTGTTTATTATTGTATGCTGTTGACACGGGGGTGTGAGCAGAGATAGTATTACTTTTGGATTACAGGAAAATAATGATAAAGTTATTTCCGTTACTTGTTGAAATATTTCTTCATTGAATCTTGAAAAAAAAAGAATTCTCTGGAATATAACCGCAAATTTTTCCATTGCTTATTCTCTATCTGAAATGCCGAGGCGTAAAAAAATATATTGACACTCATATTTTCCTGCTACGATGAAAATACCAAAGACTTGATCGAGTAGGTACACGTTCATAAATAAGTATTGTACAGCCTGATAAGATTATCATATATTTTCCTTTCGATTTATTTTTTAGACGACGGTTTACAAGCTTGCTTTCATCGATAAAGCTTGTGGTAACAGATTTTTATTTTATCAATTTATACACAACAAACATCAAACGAAAAACTTATCAAAATAAATTGTTTACAAATCAACCCAAGTGCAACAAGAAAATATCTACCAAGCGAACGGATAGACACATCCGAAAGCCGAAATAACTAAGGATTATACGTCGACCCCCAAAGTCGCCAGAAGCTCAAAGGCCAAAACAAAGCTCGCCAAAAGGAAAAAGAGTTGTATAAGGCCACAGAATTGGGAGGAAGCAGCGGTAAAGAGAAGATTTGCGGCGACGCAGGGTTATATCCTTCAGGGGATTAAACGTCGTTTTCTACGTCTGGACTCCAGTGCGTTTCGTAATTTTTTTCCCCCTCAAAAACCATCATCTCGAGCACGTATCTAGACGCCGCGATAAATCGTCGTCTAACGAGAGAATCACGTGCTTATGTTCTAATAGCGCGTACGTGAAAAAGTCGCGCAGTTGTATTACCACGTAAATAACGATCTTCTTTTGTGTAATAATTGTGTATACAGCAGCCTCGTAATTTCAGTTTCACGTGCAGCAAGCGGTGGCGCGCGAAAATTAAACGTCATCAAAATTACGCGGAACGTGTATACAATACACCTATGTATATATGTAGACTTGCTCTACTGCAGCGAAAAATGCATTTTTTTTGCGGTGCGCGCGTTCAAAGACAAATAAACCTCTTGACTCGGTCAGCGAACACGTTTCGCTGCTTTTGCGAATCGACGCTGGGAGAAAAATTTACGTGTGTGGGAGAATATTTTTTTTTTTTTTGCCACAGCCTTTTTTTCATTCATTCAGGAGAGTCCTCGACTCTCCTTTGCGCTCGGGTTTCGCAACATACTTTTTATCATAATTTGATGCTCCTCGACGAGAGTTTCGAGGAAATTATTTATAAATATTTGGAACGCCTTGATGCGTTTCTTTTTTTTAATGAATTGTAAAAACAGAATATGCCTGATACAACGTCGCTGAATTTAATTAAAGGAAAAATAATGTTTTCATTAAAGAGGAGCTTTTATTTGCGGGGATAGTCGGTCTGCGATTGGCGCAGAGAAAGTATATACATAACGTCGCTGTGGGCCACAAAAGCCCAGACGCATTTGCCTTTAAGACAAAGTCGTGTGTCTTCGTTAGCTGCACGGCGGACCAGTGCTTTGTCCTTTCCTTTTTTTCAAGGGACACCGTGATAATAAATATCGTCCATTCTCCGGAGACATATTTTTCCTGATTCCATAAGGTTGAAATTATTTCGTTCGCCCTTTTCTCGAGTCTTACACATTTAACAAAAGAATCCGAAAGCGCAAATAAAGTATATCAAATCCAGAATACAATACCGCGTTACTCTTGATTAAATTACAGTACATCACCGCTACAGCTTCTCTCGCTCTCTCAATGGGCATTAATCCCACGATATTTCGCAGAGAGAAGATCCTGGTCGAGAAAATGCACTCTTCTCTCAGTTCTCCTTTGAATGGTCACGAAAAGAGGCGCTGGATTTCGGCGCAAAAAGACTGCGCACGATGCTACTCTCGGACGGGAATAAAAGAAGGATAAAACAGCGGAGAAAGAATTGAAGACGAAGGCTCTCGAGAAAAAGGAAAATGGTGAGAGAGGGAGAGAGAGCTCGTCCGAGAAATAATTATTAAATATGAGGTGAGACGCGATTCTTTTCCTCTCTCTCTCTCTTAGAGTAATAAAAACGTGCTTATACGTTTTTTACGACTGCGCGGCTCGTTAGTTTTTCCCGGCGCTCTAGTTTAATTTAACGAGTAATAATTGCTTCATTATCATCGCACGAAAGAGAGAGAGAGAGAGAGAGAGAGAGAGAGAGAGAGAGAGAGAGAGAGAGAGAGAGGCTATACAACATAATAAGGCTATGTGAACTTGACAAACTGCGGCAAAGAAAATCGATCATATTTTCGACGGTCGAAGAGAGCCATTAATCACGCCCGGTGTATAATATAATTCTGAAAAATGGACGAAAGTATAAATGACTCCCGCTGTACTAAATAAATAAAGTGGATTTCTCCCTCTTCGATATAAAATTCGTCAGAAAAAGTATATATATACACACACACACACACACAAACACACGAGTCTGACGAAATTGAGGCTATGCTACTTGTCAAACCGCGCAAAGCTCTGGGCTGTCAACCGTGTATTACGATCCATACAGGGTTAAGCGTATGTATACCGTCCGATAAAGGGGAACGTGGCAAATACGCGAATTTCCGTCCTGGGTTATGTTATATAGACGAAACGAGAAGATTGAACCGAAGGTGTACTACCCTAATTTCCTCCTACATCATAACTTCTTTTTTCTTCGTGGGACACGAATTTCGCAAGCGATATATATATACGATCGGTTGAATAGAAAAAAGGTGGGTGGTGGCAGCAGAGGGATATTTCGTAAGGGAGAGGCGATAGAAAATTTGGCAAATATTGATAAGGAGAATCCGGTCGCGCTGCTACGTTCAGTCAATATTGAACCCTCGAAGTTTCGCTCGCTATTCCCCTGTGCTCTCTCTCTCTCTCTCTAAATCCCTCGTCTGATGTTTCTGTGGCATATATATACTGTGGTCCAGTGAGCAAGTTTTTCGAGCTAATTGCGAGGCGAAATAAGACAGGAGGTAGTATTATGAGGAAAAAGTTAGTCGCCTGGTCTTCTCTGAGATTGAACTATGTCGTTTATGCGATGTCGAGGATTAATTACGGGTAGTACCTATTCATTGAAGTTAATCAATGGGTACTCATTGATCGTGATAAGGCTTCGAGTATTTCAACTATACCCATAATAGGTACAGCATAAATGTGATCGAGCCATATAGTGACTGAAAGGGGATAATACGTTGTAGATCACCATATTTATACGATGTTTAAAGTTTTAATGACTAGTTAGTCAGTGGAGTATGATTCTTTCCTTTTTTTCGCAAGCAAAGTACTCTTATACAGTTTTAGTTTCAAGAGTCAGAAATGAACTCGCTAAAGAAATTCGTTCCCAGAGGAAGATTCCAGCAGAGGACGGCTAAATTGCTAAACTAAGCCTGTTTCGGAGTGCAATTCCGCATCAAGCGTAATCGTGAATAAAGTGGATTCAAATTTAAAGTTCACGGTCATGTTATATATATGCATTCACGAAGAAAACTAAAAGTGCCATAGTCGTAAAAAGAAATTAGCTTGAAGGTTATATTATAGACCTATACTGGTGTACATGTAGAGAACAGCCAGGTTAGACCACAACTACTGAAATACTAATAAGGTTTCCTTCTTAATTATTCTATCCCTAATATCTCTACAAAACGAGGTCGTATTTTAACGCAGTTAACCAAAACGTTCATGAAACGTTAATAAAACAGTAAACTAATGACGCCTGCTTGTACTTACCTACTGCTATTAACGGACGTATTGCTCCTACTTCGTCTTGAAATGATGGAGTCACCTCGATTCACGACTCCTTTGTGAGTTATGCTAAATGCTCTAAGTCTGTACAAGTCATCTCCTGCTCGAGGATTGTACGCTTTTTCCGGCAGACTGTGAACTCGCGGTCTTATGTGATCAGGCACTGAAATAACACAGAGACATCATTGATACAAAAAATTCGTGCTATAATTATGTACGTTATATATGAGATAAAATTAATTAAATAGGGTATATGACTTTCAAAATTAATTATACGAAACACTTAAGTATCACGAGCTCAAACTGATATCTTAAAGATGCTCTAACAAGAAGCCACTAACAGCATGAAGAAAGTTGGCTAATTTAATAACGAACTTCAAATACACTGCAACAAAGTTACTTAAACTAACCCACACAATATCGCTATTTTTCACAAGCCCTTTCAGCGAAATTTCGGTACACACATAATCTTCTTACGAGCTACCATCATACCCGAGTGTCCCTCGAATCGAGGACACTGTATACGCATACACCGTCGAGTGCGTCAGTATTCACCGATTCTGGAACACTCTAAAGTGCAACTGTCCGTCCAAACGTATAGTATATAGTGCGTATATACAACTTTGCTTTTAATGAAAACTGTATATATAGCCTCGCTTGCGTTATTAGTTTCAGACACACACTGTCTAAGTGCCACGTTTTCCAACTTTTGCATCATCATCTCGTGTCCGCGACTGTTTTTACACAGGAACTATCGTCGACGAAGTTAAATAGACTGATTTTTTTTTGTTTTGACGCAGAGATAGCTATAGTGAATACATGTGAATGATGCATCGCTATTAATTTTCCGTTCTCGACGATGTATACTGGGAATCGAGTGTTTCATTCTATAAGGACGAGGCTCGACAGCCTTTGGCTACAAGTTTAATGAAGGTCGCGTTTCACAAGAGACTAATGGCCGAGGACACTTAAGCAGAGTCTCTTCTGTCAAAGGAACGGAATAACACATACATTTCGGCTTCTTGGTCAACTTCTCACCTTTCACGTGTAGTCGTGGTTTCGTTTCTACAAAGTTTGTTGATTAACTTTGCTCGTACAATCATAAAAATTGATATCAACCTGTTGATAAAACAATTCTATTCGTCAACATGTATAAAAAATTCAAGCGTGGAAGATTTTCTCAGAAATATATAAAGACGTCGTGATAGTATCTTATCTTAGGGTTAAATGTTCACACGTATCCATATCTGATGTCGGAATTCCATTAGCAAATTGCTTGGATACCCAAGGGATTGACTCTCGCGAGAAAAAGATTCGCGCAGCTCTTCTTTTCTTCGAGATTTATATGTATTAACATATATCAATTTTCGAACAGACATTATTTATGATCTCCTCTTTATAATTTCTCGATTATAACAATTTCATCCTCATCAGCGAACGAAGCTCCACGCGATTGAAAGCGTTATTCATCATTGCAATATATATATACACACTAGGTCAACTCGGCCAGTAATTTATATAAAACAATAGCGAAACCATAACAGACCTGCCACTAGCACAATGCAAGATCGACGATCTAATCATTCGCGCCAATTCTCTTGTGGTAGAAAAAAAATTAACCAGTATATAGCAACCTCCCCCTCGTCTAGCAGTATCGATCCGTGAAAGAGAGAAAGCTCGATTTTCTACAAGAAGACAGTTGTATGGGCTACGTGATCCAATCAATTACACCCCGTTCATTACTGTACATTTGCAGAATCGCCGTGTAGTTGACTAGTGTACAACGGCTTCCTTCCACTTCTAACGTACAAGAGAGAGATAAAAAAAGTGGGGGGTAATTTTCCCGGAAGACCCTCGCAAGCTCTTCTCGATTCCCTACACGTGCGCAAGCTCGAGAGAAAGAAGACGGACAGCATTGTCCGCGTCGCTCTCTTTTTTTTTCTCCCCGCGTTCATTGTCTGACTGTGTATATCTTTTTTCTTTCTTCCACTGCTGATGTGCCTATGCTGAAGGAATAATTTTCGGTGCGTCATGAGTCTGCAGTTTCACAGGAGTCACGTAGGATTTTTCTTTACTCTTCGCAGCTGCGTCGTAAGACGCTGACTTGTACATTATAACTCCGGTAATCGGTTTATGGAAAATAAGTCGATATTCGCCGTGGTATACAAACAAACGAGAAGTGCAACGCAATTTTCCCTGTGACCTAAAAGCAGAGCGTCATCACTAACTTCTTCAAAGAATATTATACGAGGTGCATCTACCTCGCGAGGAAAAAAAGAATCTCTTCTCCATTATGCCTCGCCGAGGGAAAAAAATCAATTTCTGCGATATTAAGACCGTCCCTCGAATATGTGGGAGCCTCGAGTCTATACACACTCGGCGCACTTTTCATTTTCCTTCTTCTATACTCGCGTCTTCGAGAAGAATCGATTTATAAACACGTGCGACAAAACGCAGCATAAGCGTCGAGATTAATGACGTGAGAGACGAATTCGAGCCTATAATACACGATTTTTCGGAATCCCCTATAACGAATGGCTGTTTCCCGTTAGATTCGAGAGAAAATGTAGCTTAGAATGCGCTTAAATATTTGCTAAAAAATAGTCCAAAACGATCCAACCAAGTAGAAGCCAAAAAAAGTCTATAAATTACAGCTGCTCGCATAGACTATAATTATATTCTACACTCCTTGCTTATTTCACTCGACGGCGCGAGATAAGCATTTCAAAAATCACAGAGCTACGCGAGGCAAACGAGCCGTTTAATTGAAAGCCAGTATATATAGAGCATATAAGCCCGGCGGCGTCAGCTCGTTAGGTGTCCGAGGGAAGATTGGCCGTCACGTAAACCCCCCTCCTATATGGAATAATTAATCCCTCCCAACGCGATATTTCCATTGCGCATCAGTATTCATACCGGCAACTCTGTCTCTCCTGTAAAAGAGCCTACAGCGATATATGTATAACGTACACGATGATGAAATCAATGGCTCAGAGGAAACGCAGCTGCGTAGTTTCGATCACTTAATTTGCCTGCGCTCGTATAGCTCGATAACTGTGGGATGTCGAACGACGTTTTTGACTTTGAACAAGGATGATAAAAGGCTTGTGTGCGCGTATGAGTTGATTTTCGGCTGTGGCGCTTTTGATCGAGTTATTTCTTATGGCGGTCGAGGACGAGCTTTTCTGTTTTCCGGGATGTATAAACGAAATTTGAGGTATAGTATGCGAGGACGATAACGAATACGAGGGGTAATATTTTCAGTTTAGAGCTGCGCAGTTAAAACAGTACCGCAAATCCGCCACTGCGACAATGGTCTCACGCATTTCAGCAACCAGAATGGTCGTCGGCTCTCGGGTCGACCCTAAATCGCTTCGTAATCCCTGACATGAAGTATGTATTAAAAGTCAACTTTGCTATTCAGGGATACGAGAGGAGACTTGAGTTTATGAGGATCGTCGATTTTCCGGTTTATCGGATTATCACGTGTGCCGCAGATGTGTGCGTGTGTGTGTGTTTAAGTGATGTTATCGGGAAATGAGGAAAAACATGCTTTTTGGGGAAGGTGCTAGGATGTTTGCTTGCAGAACATTTTTTTTATTTTGGAATTATAGCAGCGGCGGCTGACCATTGCTGGATTTTTTCTACTGAAAAGTGTCCCTTTTTACATTTTTTTTATACTTAAGGCCCCCGAACGTTAAAAACTTAAGTTGAGGGGAATAAGAAATAAGGAGGAATAAGGGGGAATAGGGTTCTTATTCTCCTTGTTCCCGCTTATTTCCAAGTGCGACGTAACCTAACCTATTGCGTAAATAGCGTTGACATTTTTTAATTTATATATTTTTAATTCATATTTTCTTGTATTCTTCTAAAGTATTTTATTACACACTGAAACTTATAACCCATTATCAATTTTTCAATTTTTTTTCAATTCAAATTCGAAAATCAATACAGATGTATCCCCTTCTTTGATGAAGTCAATTAAGTTTAATTACAAAATTACTTGTCACTGAATTTATTTTATAAAAATAAACTTCGATTTCCGTCTTTATTTGTTTATCTTTATCCTCCATAATATTTACCTGCTTTTGCACGTTAGGGTACGTCTCGCTTGGAAACAAGCGGGTACAAGGGGAATAAGAACCTTATTCTCCCTTATTCCTCCTTATTTCTTATATCCCTCAACTGAAGTTTTTAGAGCTTGCAGAGGCCTTCATACATTTTATACAGGAACAATACGTAAGTCCTTTATTAATTTTTAACGAATACAAACATTTCTTAGAAATAAAAATATTCTTCAAACGGAGAGAAAAGTTTGTAAAGTATGTCTTGTAGTTTCTTAGAAGTATTATCAGTAGGACTGGGAAAACTGGCCGATTATTATAAAAAAAAGACAATAGTTCAATTTATAATTTTATGAATATTAAAAAAATTAATTAATTGAGGTAAAATATAAACAATTTTTGATAATTGTTAACAATAAATTGTGATAAAGAAATTGATATCCCTTAATGCGTACCAAAGTATATAGGTGTACAGAGCACCTTCCTAAAGGGGCTCAATCCAACTATGTGCGTCGTTTGGAATCAAGTGATTAAGAATGTAAAACAGTTTTTGATTTTTCACTGATATATAATAGGTCCGAAAAGAGTTAAATAAATCATGAAATGTATGCAATATAAAAATTTCAATTAAATCGAAGTTATTCATGTAATTTTAAAAATAATTCGTTTTTTATACAAATAAGACTAAAATATCTCGATACAATTTGTAATAACAGTAAACTCAAGCAGTTGTAGCATGAGCCGCCCAAGAAATAGGTCTAATAATGCAGTTTTGGCATGGGTGATTAATCTCTATATATATATTCTCAGCGCAGATTATGTTGAGGGAAATAGAAAAGTGCCTATCCGCCACCTATCTTCGCTAGCCAAAGACTAGAAAAGTTCAAGTAATGGGGAAAATGCCAGTCCAAAACTGTTTTGTTTTATAATACTTATGGCTTGATGCCACTAAGACGTATTATTCCGCATATTCGCATACTGTCAACGTAAAAAGCCTCGACATGACAAACGTACGTCTCCTTAAAAAAAAAAGAAAGAAAACTTCTAACGGCATGTTTCAAGAGCATCATCACGCACCATCACATACTCCAAGTAAGCGAACCCCTGGCAGTGGAAAAGCGTGCGTCGAAATCCAGGGAAAAGCCTTTATACGCGAAATCGATTCGATAACCTGTGGCGCGTTGCCACTGCTCTCCCCTTTTACTCCCCAACACACATATACACACATACACCGAAAGCTCCTGGGCTTCGCACCACTTCCCGCGACATCAGGGGAGAAAAGGAGCCGGACCAAAGCTATATATGTACAGAAAAAAAACTGTGTTGTATATCTATAGTCAGATATGCGCATGCGCGGCTAGGATGACAGTGAAATATATAAAATCGCACGTGTATACTGCCGCGAGTGTAAACAGGGGGACCCGCTGGACTTTGTTGTTGCGCAGAACAGGAGATGCGCAGGTGCTGCTGCTGTGTTTGTCTTAGCCGAAATGCTTTGAGGGAGAGAAGAGTTTTTAGTCTCGGGATGAAATATTGATTGGAGAGATGCCGGAGGCTATATTATCGCTTCGAGCTTTTTTTGGTGCAGTTTTTTGGGGGGGATCGTATGTACGATAGACTGAATATTGAAGCATAGAATTTCTTAAAAATAAGATTAACATTGGAATATCGATTTGCGATTCAATGCAAAGTCAGAAGATGCTGATACAAAAAAGCGCGTATATGACATTCAAATTTTATCGGGAATACCGGTAGTCTATACTACACAGAGGCTAGTTTGAAAAATTCAATATGCGTGAGAATTTCCGCGCGCATATAAAATCAACGCTTTATAGATCAGAGCTTGGACGAGCGTATTTTGCATGTTATCTTGAATATAGATGAAGCGCAGTGTGTGTCAAACAACCGTAGTTACGTTAAGTAATGAAAGTGTTTTCTGGGGCGTAAAGGCATTAAAACCGCGCCATAAAGAATTTTACTTCGTCGCGGCTGCAACTCGATGGACAACTTTCAGGATCCTGCTCCAGCATCATTTTTATGCAGTCTGATTTATCGATCTTGTATAAGTAAATAAATAGCGAGTGATAGCGGTAGTCGTTTCAATTTTTAAAGAATGTAAATTGTTCACAATCGTTTATCGTTCAACAAATTTCGACAACATACAATGAAAAGCGAAAATCAATAGTTCCCTACTTCATCAACTATTGTATAATAATCAGTTCATCAGACACGTTAATGAATCTCGCTCATAATCGTTATGTTCCCGTTCGACAGTTATTGTAAACTCGATGAGCTTCGCAACAAAAGTTTCTTTCCACCGCTGCTGATAATTATATTTCCGAAGCGCAACTATATACATACACACACAACACAGAATAAGCTTTCAAACAACGGCGCGCAGAGATTGACGTGGAAGGAAGTGAGCGAAACGCTGGATATAACGATAACGAGATTATACTTTTTACGAACGAAAAGTCCGATACGGATTTCAAAAGCTTATTTTGTTGGAATGCAAAGTACTAATGCATTCGATAATACGGGCTAACGATTATAAGCGTAACGGCATTGGGAATTTAATGAGGTGTAATGTAAATTCGGGTATGCGATTAATTTGCTTATCGATTTGCTTATGTAAATTAGTTATATGGATAGTAAATTTATATTTAAGTTCAAGCACGATTAAGATGACGTTGATGATAAGGTGATGTACGAGACAAACAGCTTTATCTTCATAAAGATACATCCTACCGAGAAAAAAAACTGCAGCTAGTGCGCAAAAAGGCGGCGTCTCTCGTAGCAAAGCCAGCGAGTATATAAAACAGCTCCAGGGAAAGAAAAGAAAGTGTAATACGACGAGAGCTCGTCTCGGGGATTTAATTCGTCCTTGACCGCAGTTTAGCAACCCCTGGCAAAAGAGCTCTCGCGAATTTCCGCGAACACCAACTCTCCTTCCATTCGGCCAACGACCATATACCGAGTGTATGCATCACGGTGGACAAATCAATTTTCGTTCCACGACGTTTAAACCGCAGCCGGCATTTTCCTCGTACCCGAGCCATTTTCACGCGATCTCTCTTTCTCGGCATAATAATTTCTACTCAGCCCCTCGGCAGTCTTAACGACACACTCGCCGCGCGTAATCCTCAAGACACTTTTGGCATGCTGCTCCTTTTTTTTCCTTCTCCCCTTTATCTCCGGTCGTTTTTTTTTCTTTACCTGCCAGGGGTCTTTGTCTTATACACGAGGCTGATGGAGATATTTATGCGTGTGGTATATTATAGTCTCCTGGCAAAACAAAATATGAATAGCATTGCGGCTCGCGAGATAGACGAGAAAACGTGGCGATATCTATCACGGAAAAATTTTCGAGAGCGCTGTATTAATTACCACCACGGCCGGAACCGGCAATCGAATCTGGCCCCGGTACTTGATAATAACAATAAGCTGAAGCAATTATAGCATGAATGGCCCAAGCAGCAGAGCTAATAAGGCAGTTTTGACGTGGATGGCTCACCTCTATATATACGTTCTGTGTGCAGATTCTGATGTGGGTTATGGAAAAGTGCCTGTGCGCCACCTACCTTCGTTAGCCAGAAACTAGAGAATCGGAAAGGGTAAGCGGTGAGGAGAGACCAGTCCAAAACTATTTTGTTTTACGACTAGTTATGGCTTCGCGCTGCTACGGCTGATTCCATATTTACATACTCGCCATTGCGTTGTCGAATCTTTTTCCTCTATGTAAGGAACTCGTGATTCGAAATTCTGAAGAAATGACTGTTTTGGTCATATATTATATCAAAAGCCAATATATATATATAAGTATTATCACAATATATATTGTGCCGCTATTGCGTGGGTAAAAAATTTCAGTCAGTGCAACGATTGATACAAAATTGACGAAATTCTAAGAATGCGAAAATAATGCCAAACGCATTGACTTTTTTGAAGAATAAAATTGAAGCAGCTATATAATAGAATGAAAGCGTTCGGAGAGTCGATCTGTTGTCGAAATTACAAAAGGATAAATGGCGGGTATTGTAGTGACTGTATATATAGTGCTTCTGGGATACTATACAAGGCCGTGAACTTTTCTATGACAGAAAATAAAAGTTGCCTTTGTGCTCTATATATGGCGTTTCAACCCTTTTATGTCGAAAAGATTCTTCTTTCAAGCTATATATTATGACTTATCACTGCTTGAAATGCGTATACGGCACGGAATAATAGTTTTATAGCCTGAAGATACGGTACATCATAAATGCAAACGATAGAATGTATTAAAAAAATAAACTTAAGCGATAAAAATTGTATATACTCAATTATTCTACGTGCGGTATACCGTCAAAATGCTAAAATAAATATTTTAACTACCAACAGGAGTGAGATGTGCCAATCACTCGATGGGCTGTCCGAACGTGATATGAACAGCGATTGGATATAGCTGGTGTTTTTTTTCTCGCTAGCAACCAAGAATAACTATAGTAAAATGTAAAGATGATGAAAAATGGATATATTGCGAGCACCTCTAGAGTAAAAAAAAATATATATAAAACGAGTGGATCCCAAGGTGGCAGCGTTCATGACACTGAAACATTTACGCAAAAAAGGTCCTTTTCCATATCCACCTATTTTCGCAACTGCGCATCAAAGTCAACGTATTTGCGCAATATACTTGTTACATGACTTTTACTCCATTATCTGATAAAATACAATATCAAAATTTTTTTACACAGAATACAAATATTACTTCCTCATACTTAACCAGACCTAACAAAAGTCTCCATTTGTAAAGCTCGCACTGGAAATTCAGCCACACAACGAAATGAATCACTTTCATCCTTGACGCGAAACACATACCACTGTAGCTTAAAATTCCTGGCTTGCAAATAGCCTACAACATTCGCGTAATTCTTGCCGTGTATACGCATACACAGTAAAGCGAGAATTCGATGCTCGAATTCATCAATCTTCCTGGGCAGTCGACTCGCGTGCCGACAGATATCATCGGTACACTCGCGATATTACAGAGTAGACTCTTGAGAATCGGCGAGTGTGTAAAGGCTGGTCAATTTCGCTTTAACAGCGGCGAACGATAAGAACGTGAATTTTCCCTTCTCAAAGCGAGGCCACTTTTTTTAGGGCTGATTATTGATGTATTATTTTTAGAGGTAGCTGCGATAGGCACTGAGTGAAACTTTGGAGAAAGTTGCGTTGATATATTATTTTTTATTGTATATAACAACGCGATTAAGCTTTTTTTATGACGTGGTCAGGTAGCGTCGTAAAACCTAGGGTATAGAAGGTTTACTGTTGGAAGCTTGTCCCTGGGTATATAGGGGGTTTAATGAAAGAAGATTATGAAATTTAATGAAATTTTATGCTGCCCTGTTAATGTCAACGTGGCAAGTATACAATTTATAATATACATACGAGTATAACCAGCGTTACATACGACGTACGTATGTTGATTATAAAATGTAAGCGTTTCTCTCCGCAGGTATTTCAAAACAGCGAAATAACAATTCGAGGAGGCAAACAAAAAAGTAATACTTTTTAATAACGCAGACGCGAAAAGCAGATTTGACATGTACGATAAAGTCGCGGTTATAACGTAGCAATATATTTCATAGGTCACCTTTATTATGCTCCTACGTCTTATCGGCTCTTTAGTATCTTTAAAAAAAGAATTCAAGTAATTTCTTCCCAGATTTTATCAGCCCTCGAACCCACTGACCATTAACGTCTTGCCTCTCTACACTGTATACGACTTATACATTTATCCTACTCTCTTCTATATATACACGCTAATGATTTCACGCTCCAAACACAGAAATCAGCATGCAAAATACCTCTGCATGCATTCGTCATTATTTTTCTTTTTTCCACGAATCACGAATAATAAATATCGTCGTAATTGACACATCGGTATACACAATTTATTCAGCATTAAAATTGGCAAGTGTTCGGAAAATCCGAAAATAAATACCTGGCAACTCGAGGAAATTCGACGTCCTCCTTTGTCGGACACGGGGGTGAGCGCTGAAGTTGAGCGGGCCGATTTCCTCATTGCTGACGTTTGACAAATTCGAGGCTTGACTGTCCCGTGAGCCACGCCGAGATGCGAGATAGGCTGTAACACACACGCAACGACGTTTTCGAGTTAAAGTATTGCGTCGAAAGCAAAAGTGTATTCGATTGTGGTATATACACCATCCCATAACCAGAGCTACTTTTTTTATCGGAGCCTTTCTTCAGAAGTGACTCGACATGTTTCTCGGAATTTTTGGCATCGATCATTATAATTGATATATTGGAATATATTTTTTCGTCGTTGCAGAGTTTTGGTTAAATTAAATGCATTCCATTGACTGAAGCTAAACCGCATGATTAATTAATTAACTATAAATCGCATTTATGATTGTATACGCGCAATATTCAGTAGAATTGAATACACCCGACATTTTCATGCGTTCGAAATAAATCATTATCATCTACCTCTGACGCACAGAGTTTATTCCGCTTTTATACTCCATCAATAAAACGGGTATACGCAATTATACCACATCGCTTTTGTATTCTCCGAATTAAAGTAAACTATAAAATGCGATTTTTCTTTATACGAGTACAAAAGAGACTTTTCTCCTCGACGAGTTAACCGGATTTAGTCTTCATATACGCGTCGTGAAAGCCTTGAAAAGACGAAACTACTGGTAATTCAACTCGAAAAAAAAGCTGGATAAGAAGCTTGACGGTTATCAGGCGCGATAAGACAGACGGCAAAGCCTCATATAGAAAGCAAAACCAATCGGCGCTACGATGAAGGGTAATTATCGGAATTCGACATCCCGATATTGAGCCGCAGAGAGGTCGATATTTTTTGCACGGAATCTTTTTTTTCAGACTCGGGTCACGGTTTCTTTGATTCTCGTCCTTCCTTTTTGCACCGGAGGGATGTTTATCGTCGAACGTTTCTATTTACTAGTGATTTTTTGCGACGGAGAGGGAATCTAACGAATTCGTAATAGTTTTTCGGCTTCGAGGCTTTATTGACGTCTCGTATTATGTGACAGTTGGTTCTTTTGTCAAGGAAAAAAGATAAAAAGTTCTCGTTGAGAGAAAGAGAAAGTTTAAAGTCGTATCAAAGATTCTTTCAACCCTAGAGTTCCGGGCACGAAAAAGTCGAGGCAACTTCGACGAGGGCACGATATACACAAAGCCAGTTTTTTCTCTTCTCAAATTACCCCAACTTTTTCATGACGAATTTTAAATGAGCTAAGCTTGTTTATTTCAATGAACTTCTTTTATTCCTCTAGATAAAAACTCGCCGTGCAAACAACTAGACTGGATTATTGTTACTCTTGCACCTGAAGACTACATTTGTAAATTCAAAAAAGAAAAACTAGTTTGTAGCTGATTACATATACAAACTAACCCATCCCCAGAAAAAAAGCTCATCCTCACCTAATCCTCCCTTCATAGACCCTCTCCTCCTTGGACTGGACAGAATGGTAACTTCCGTATCAGCATCGTTCAGTTCAGTCAGATCACTAGTGGACTTCCTGGACATGTTCCTCTCACTTTTAACCGAAGTTCCACTTCTGGCCTCCTTCTTAACAGCCTCGTTCAGACAGCCCTGGCTCTTGTTCAGATAACCCGACGTCCTTCCCTGTCTCGTCTGCATCTTCAAGCTTTCCCTGTTCAACGTGTTCCCCTGCATCTTCCCCAGAGGACTGTTGGTCTCCCTCATCTCCAGCTCCGGCGAGTCCTGAGGTTTAGGTGACGTCCTTCCAGGTGGTGTGACTATACTCGGTGAGCTCAAGCTCGAATTCCGTCGTCGATCGGTTGTTTTGGGTCCGCTGACGTATTTGAGCGAACTCGAGGCATGACTGTTGATACTGACGCTCGGGGAGAGCGGCGATTTCGGAGGGTAGCTCAGGGTCTTGCTGATGTTACGACGAGGGTTACAGAACTGGAAGATAGGAGACTTGGCTCGACTTGGCGATGCTGTGCCTGGGCTTTTTGATGTACACGTCCCTGGAGTGCCGCAGCTGCCGCCGAATATACTTGGGCTCTTCGGACCCGCTGACGAACTGCCGCCGTATAGACTTGGACTTTTCGGCACTGAGAAGTCCTGGGGAGAGAGAGAGGGATTTTAGTTTTGGCTGTGGTAGTATATACTTGTTAATTTTAGGATGAATATAATGTTTGAGTTAATACTTTGAGCTTAATGTATATACTCTGCGTGATTATTTCGCTTTGAAAGTTGCTCGTATAAACGACTTTATCAAAATGTTTAGAGAAAAAGTTTTTGGAAATAGTCGCAGCATAAGAGGCGTATAAACTTTTAATTAGTAGGACCTATACACTGCGTTTATGAAAAACAAGTGCAATTAAAATGTTTGCTTGTTACTCCACACATAATATACGTTAATTGTGATAACAGCATTAAACATATAATTATTATCGCTCCACTTATTCATCGCCTTATAAATAATTCACCATCGTTCCCCAATAACAATCGTGCAAATAACAATCGAAACTTTCGACACCCGAGAGAGCGATTAATGAAAAGCAGCGCACCTGTGGGCTCTTAGCATCGACCGCGCGCACAAAGTCCTCGAAGTCGAAATTGGTGTTGGGTGTCTCGGCAGCAGCTTGTCCTCCGGAGGAAAACTCGGGTGGAAACTCGAAGACACGAGGTGTACTCGGAGATCTGGCGGACAGCTGATTGTTTGGGCTCCGCTGACCAGGTAGCTGAGGCAGCTGACGTGGACTCTTCGGTGACTTTGGGAAGCTCGTGGCTGGGCTGCTTGTGTTGCTGCTGCTCGTAGCCATATTTTTTTGTTCGTGGTTTCTTTGGGTATATTTTAGAGCTGTTTAAGAGGATGATGCGCCGAACGCTATGGTCCGTCTGGCGACGACCTCATGTCGTCTTGGAGCTTGTGACCCATTTGCTGGAATGGAGTGATTTTCTTATTTATTATTAAATTCTATTTAGCAAACAGTTGATTTATATTCATTGAAATTCAAAACTATTTATTATGGACAGTAAAATATTATATTACATCGATATCGACCCTCAAAGTCACGGCGTTCTATCTAAGATACACTTTAACATTTCTTAAAGTATTATTTCACCTTATTACACTCATGTCTATGACACTTTTTACAAATAATAAAGCCGCAAAGAATTTGGAAAATTTTCAATAAAAATATCTTAAACACTCCGAATGTAACGTTCAATTCCGCATTCGTTTCGGTAATGGAAGCATCTCGCATGAAATATCAGTATTCATCCATATGAGGAAGCTCATAATGCAGATATATATATAGCTATATATATACGAAATAATGCGCGCACGACCCTGTATTACAACAGCGGCATCTGTTAAACGAATGGCCGTCATTTTTTCCAGTATTAGGTCGAAATTGTATAGGGAGTGGAGGTCATCATTCCGACATTTCCTCACTTTTACCCACACACATAACATTAGAAGGAAAAGCCAGTATGTGTTTGACTTCTTTTTAAACGCTCCACACGTGAGAACAAAAATAAGGGACCACTTTCCTCGACTTTTTGATTTTACAAGGGGTTGACTTTATTATGATTCGGCGTTTTCCATGTCTGTCATACTCTGCTCATTTGAATTTATAATCGACTCTACTACTACTACAGTACCGAAGTTCGGATTGACTTGCAAATTTGAAGATACCGTCTGCGCGTAGTAAACAAAAATAAAGCAATTTCCATAATTTTCTTACGACGACGAAACGAATATTTCGCTAACTCGTTTCTTCGCGAATTTCAAGCATAGACCTACTGAGCAGCCGGAAATTAATAAACAAATTGTATAACTTTAGCATTGTTTGTCTGCACTCTAAATGCTCGCAGTAGGAAGTGATGAAGCAATGGAAGTAACACAGCCTCGAGCTATTTCACGCAGTTATATTCTACCGGAATTCGAGTCTAACGCAGTGTGATGAATTTTTCTAGTATTGCACTGTACGAAAATATTTTGAAATTTCGACTGTTTGTTGAACGAATTGTACTATTATTTCTATCAATTAAAACGATTATTTTCAATCATTAAATGCCCGTGCATGATTTCGAACAATTACGCTACTTCACTCGTCTAAAAATACGATTTTGTTTCTCGCCTCCTATAACGCTTCTTTGCGCTGCACGTGTATACTCGTTTAAAAAATAATTTTTCCAATGCAATTTCCCAGAATCCATATTATTTTTCGTGTAATAACTTTTAGCAGAAATGCGAAAACACTTGATATCCCCAATGTTTCGATATCGTGTTACTTTGTGCAACAGTTTTATAGCGCACGTTATATATACGCGAAAAAGTATTGATTCTAAATACGCGAAATACACGCGAAACGAATCCTATATAAAAAAACACTTTCATTAGATTTAACGCAATCGACTATAATAGATTTCAATTAAAAACCGTTTCCCCGAAATCTACAAGGCTGTATCTTCAATTCTGCCGCGTGTTTGGCTGCGCCTGATTACATATCACACCGGATACATCGAGGCATACATACAGAGCTTTGCATTATACGATCGCTCCTGCATAACGCGGAATCATATTTGTCACACGTGTGTGTGCCACACGAGCTAAGGTAATTCGCGAACAATGCGTCCCATGAAAATCGATGTCACGCATTGTTTCTCGAATAACAATCGTTGCCAATTGGATTTTCAAGCCTTGAATAGAAAATCAAGGATATATACCTATTCTTTTAATTGGAAAAAAGAACACCTCAAGAGAGTGTACGCAGGCTTTTATTAAAAAGTTACTCTGTCGTAAAAGAGAAGCGCCCACCTAATGGTGCGTCGTCAAGAGGAGCGAGGAGCTTCCTCTGGCCGCATTCCAAGCTGCTCGTCGCCATACCATCAGCTTGGAATAATATCCTCAAGCTCTACTGGCAGTAGCAGAGGTACACGCGGCGCCGGGACAATAGTTCCTTTGGCGCCACGTCATTTCAAGCTCATCGATTGATCGAGCAGATCACATCCCGGCGATTCATCTCGCGAGAGCTAGTCGTCGTCGTCGTCGTCGGCTAACTAATATTCAACGGGTCCATATCACTTTGTCTTGAAATCTTCCATCGCAGAGTACTTAGTCTCGAATCGATAAAAATAAAAAACGAAAAAAACCTATCTATAGTTCACTCTAACAACACACTGCACTATCCGCGCGCTCTCAACCTGTTGATATCCGCAAGCTCAGCTGCAAGCTCGTCGGCTCTTGTTACTATCACTGAAAATCATCTTCACACCGATACGCGATTGGACTACACACGGTTAAAGGTACGCTGCAGGTAGAGAGAGAAAAAAATAGATACACAGGGGGAGAGTCCAGCCGACGCGCGACAGCTCGTTCTCCCCCGGCGCTCGGCGCGATACTGAGCTTTTCCAGCCCCTACTTCTCTACCCTACCCTCTCGAAGAGCTTTCATCCCTCTCCCCCCGCCATATATAGACGCGCGCGCGTCGGAATTTGTGTGTGTGTGTGTGCGTGTGATTCTCTTGGATTTCGCGATGCGCTGTAAAGATTAACGCGGACACCCTGGGGCGAATTGTAAATGTTTGGAGATTTTTATTGGCGACCGGGGGTGGGGGATTGATGATTTATTGGCTGGGGAGAAATTTTATTAGCTGTAACTTTTGTGGACTCGAATTTTGTGCTATGTTTTTGGATGAATTTATGCTAATATTGAGTAGATTTATTATAATACTGCTTAAAATTAGTGAGATCAAACTTGATATGATGCATCATTACTTGAACACACCTAGTTAGGTATAAATTGAAGAGGCACTGCACTGATGTAACATTTTCAACACGAGACGTAAACCTACTTATTACATCTAATACGGCTTTAGTTTCTCGAGGAGTCGCGCGTCATTACTTGTCGGAAATGAGGATCTCATCACCTATCGAGGGGATCTAATACGCCTTTCAATTTGCCGCTAAGGTTTTCTTTCACGCCGTCATATAATTGATTCCGTTGCTATATATAAACGAAAAAATATTGGTTTCTTTACTCTGAAAGTAACAAAATACTATTTCTGTGAAAAGAATAAAGTTCTATGGTCGTATCTCTGAAAGTCTAGCTCTACAGGAATATATTTTTAAAATGAATATTCTGCATCCACTTTACGCAATACACCTCTAGAGGAGGACACTAGAGAAGCTATATTATCTCAGAAAATATTTTATTACGCAATAAAATAGAAGCAATTTATTATGCAATTAACCTCGAGTTATATCGCGTTACCAAAATTTATCAATACCTCTCTCTTCCGACTCAGAATTTCAGCATCGAAATACTGTAGCCATTAAGTAATTAGGATCATACGGCCGACACACGCGCCGCAAGCTCGCTCGAGAAATTCACTAGCTAGATTGCTAATATCTCGAAATCTGATCGATATCCCCGACGAATTTCCAAATTGAGCCGTCTATAATAGGTTTACTTTCTCTCTCTATATATCTGAAAAAAAATGTAATAACGCTTCTTTAACACATATGTAATAACAGTCGACATCTTTCAATGTAAGAAACATAAAAAGTTTTCCAATCACATCTAAAAACTCAAGGCTCCAATTCACAGCAGAGATTCCAAAAAGCAAATACAGTTATTACAAGAAACCTTACACCTCCGCTCGCGTAACTCCATCATTGCTTCTCGAATTCAGCTGATTCGCTTCTCTGGTCACCTCTTATTCGTCGTTAAAAAAATAATTAAATTTCCCGCGCGCAACCCTACGCCGAATTAATCAAGCTCGCGACTCAAAACACCGGCCCAATATCTCCTCCCTCCCACGCTCAGTAGTATATACACACACAGCCGTTATATTCTAGAAGTAAGGGAGACAGACAGTCAATAGCTGCTTCTTAGCCCCCATTTTTCTTCCTCACTAATACACGTCCCTTCGGAGAGATTTTTTTTCCTCCGTTCGTCATTTGTTTCACTTTATTCCAGCGTCTCCTCTCCTCTATCTCTTCGTGTATATTTTTTCCTCCTCTGCGCCTGTGTGAAGGAAAAGTTCGCGTTTCCTTCTTTCCCCCACCAGTGTCTTATGCTTTTCACCCTGGACTTTTCGGCGCGAGCGCAATGTGTCTTTCACAGGATGAGAGGCGACGAGAGATGAGGAAAGTTGCCGGACGTTTTCACGGCTCTTTGAGGTATTAATCCTCGAGTTAGTGGTTTCTGCGTCAGCAGAACACGTCGGTGCGTTGTTTAGTGCGGATATATTGCAGTTGATGGAGACGCCGAGAGGTTTATCTGCGCAGTTAGGTATACTGTGGAGCTGAGGTAGGATACATAGTGAGGAAAGTCGAAGGTTTTCTTTTTTTGGATTTACGAGTGCAGCCATTGATTTATCGAGTTGGTTTGTTTATTATAATTGTGAACATCTAATTCAGCTAGCCTATATAACCAAAACTTCGTTAAAAAAAAATAGCATCACAGCCACCCCAGCAAAAAATAAATTCACTTTATCCCGGTAAAACGGTTTGAATTAATTTTCCATTGTTTCAGCACGCGAGAACACGTCGCGATAAGAAATGAAGCTGCTTTTGTTCGGCTGGTGAAAAAAGAAGTTTGCTGCTGCAAAAAGCTGCAATGATTACAGCGGCGCCTGCGTCGATGACAAAGGCTCCGCGATATTGCAGCTTCGCGTCCAACAGGTAGAGTAATTTACGAGGGTGGCTTGTGCGTTTATTCCCACGTTCCGCGCCAGATAAAACTTTGCCCGTTTCATTCCGAGCGCCCTTCATTCACTCGACGATCTAATGAATAAACAATGTTTTTTTTTTTCATTACAAATTATTATTGCAATGCAAAGTATGAGTGGTAGAGCGAATACTGGTGGGCAAAGCTTTTTATATTGACCTATTGTAGGGATTGGAAGTGGATAAGCAGATTTGTTTTGATAATAACTGTTTTGGTAGAGTGGTATTGATATATTTGGAGTTCGCTGATGGTTTCGAGTGATTGTGATTCTAGTTTAATAAAAAATAAACACATATCTTATGCCTTTTTTTGCTGCTCGAGAAACTAAAGTTCTCCAATAAAGTTCTTCTCAATTTGTAATTTAAATTCTGTTTTCGATTCAAGTCATCAAATAAAAAATTCAGTTCAACATCGTTTGCCAAGAAAATCAAGAAAGCCATTCAATCTCGTCCCCTAATTCAATTAGCTATATATACGTATGTATCGCAGTCGTATAACTGTATACTCTACCTTCGTAAATACGAAACAGTAGCGAAAAAGTCGCATTCGACCAGTAAAGTCACTCGCTCAGCTATATAGGTATACACACGCCTCAATAAAATCGCCGCATCGATATTCGCTCATGTACTTACTCTATATTTGCAAGGGACCGGCGTAAGTCCTCGTGAAAGTTTCGCGGAAAAGTTTAATTGGCTCGGAATTTGAGTGCTTGGCAAATCGTTCGCGGCTCTACTTGAACTCATTAGCTTGACTTTATTCATCAACAGCACGACCTACATACACGCCTGAAAAAAATGACCAAACTCAGATGGACGGAATTTTTATTCATTTGAAATTTGAAAAATTAGATATTTTGTAGCTTATTTTTTTTTGTTTTAGGATAACCAATACCTCGACGTTATATGATACAGTTGCAAATCGTTAATCTTCGGGAGGGCGACCAGTACGTTTTTATGACCTCCTGCAGGTGGTAAAGCACATGGTTTACTACCCTGACACATCTGCGACGTGTAGCGCCGTGCAGCTGTCAACATTCTCGCGTACTACATCAAAACTTTAATATTCACATGAAGTGCAGATATTCTCCTGAGGTGAATTTCTGGCACTTACGAGTCATCCATATTTGACTATCATACTTATTTATTATTGAAATTTTATTTAGATGCTTTATATTTTTTTCATTGATAATTTATAAACTATTTATTACTTCGTTTAGAAACAGAGGAACCAACATATCCGTTTTTGAAGAACCATCCAGTAAATTCTGTTCGATTTTTCAAAAAATCCCTTCATTCAACTATGAAAATTGATGAGGACGTCTTTTGGAATTACCGTTAATCTTATAGTGCATGCAGGATATAAAAACACAAGCGGTGTCAACGTAATAGTAATACTAATACTAGTTTTCGATAATAGTGGTAAAGAGTTGCACTTTGTAGTTTTATGTTCTAGAGCTTTAAAATAAAAATTCTATTTTTAAACTATGTGCGCATTTTTTCTCAACGACTTACTCCAAAAGCCAAAAA
Source organism: Cecidostiba fungosa (assembly GCA_900474305.1). Classification (NCBI taxonomy): domain Eukaryota; kingdom Metazoa; phylum Arthropoda; class Insecta; order Hymenoptera; family Pteromalidae; genus Cecidostiba; species Cecidostiba fungosa. The sequence continues at coordinate 28,349 of UCOJ01000317.1, read as the reverse complement.
TCTTTTTAAAAAACCCAAGCAACAACAGGTTGATTGCACGATATACTCCAAATATTACAAACACAATTGCATATTATACATGTAACTATATATCAAACTAAATCACTGAGCGTACGCACTCCAGATTTCCAATCGCCTTCAGCGCCTCTGATGGCCACATTCCACATTATCAATCACTTCAAAAATCCCCAACACCTATCATCTATTATCTATAACCCAATCATTCGGTCAACAGCAACAGTCGCGCAAACGTCCGCGCCCTGTGCTCACGCGTTGCGATAGAGTGTAACCGCCTCCGCGAGAGAGAGAGAGAAAGTGAGAGATAATAATATATATTACTCGTGTTATACTTAAAGTATAATTCAAATACAACGTTCAGCAAAGAAACGAGAAGAAAAGGCTATAATAAGAGGAAAAATGGGCAAACTGCAAGAGTTTCGCATCATATTTGATCAAAGCGGCGCTACTTACGCGCCTGGAGATACTGTCACTGGCAAAGTTATTCTGATTCTGACGGGTCCCAAAAACGTGCGAGGTGAGTATCAGCTGTCGATATGTATTGTATATAGTTATACTACTGCAAGAAAAGAATTTTTACGAACGACGCCAAATATCGTTCTTTTTTTGTTATTTTCTTACGTCAAGTCGTTGCTTTTAGGCGTTTTGCGAGTTGCTATAACAGTTGGTTATCTGTCAAAATCAGTTTCTCGTCAATTGATTAGAGTATATATTATATGTATATATTTCTTTGTATCATTATTACTTTTTGGCTTTTTTGGTAACTGATAATTGATTTTACAATTTGCGTATAACGTAATTACTCCTATAAATTTGTTTAATAGCCAATCTTTAGCTCTGATTAATGTAATAGTAGTAAAGCATGGTATATAGCTATGAGTAACGGCTATTCATTCGCCAGAATTAATTATATTAAATTCTAGGAACTATAGAGAGATAGGGGGAATCCCATAAAATGACACTGCAAATAACGCTTGGATTATGCTACAATTTCCTTTCGAGAGATAAAAATTGCATAAAAATCAAATATAGCAGTGATAAAAATTAAATCTAATAGTAAACAGTTTCCGGAAAATCCATACAAACCTGGATTTACAAATTTATTGCAATCGTGTACGAAACAGTACGAATCATCGTAGCGTTGATAACAATAAGATAATCTACAAACTGTGATACTTACGACGTGAAAAATATTTTATCATGAAAACTATCGATTACGCGAACGCTGTACAATGTAAAGGTAATCACCAGACAGCAATCGTTAATTATCCTGACATACTTGAAACAATATAGATTACAGCTCGTTGATTGATGCCAGCTTTTTTGTATATAAATTCACTTGCTTACGGTGTCTCGTGATTGTACCAATATATACGTATATCATTTTCGTAATATGTGAAATCTCCGATGTAAATGTACAACATTGTCTGCAAAAATAGTATCAATTTTTGCTTTCATACTTTTTGGATTGGATTTCTCCATTAGCACTGCGTCTGTGTATGCCTTACGTAAGCGCGCCAAAAGCCTTTTTTTTATAAATGATGCAATATTTGTGTTTGTGTAACATTGTACATAAAAATATATGCGCGTAAACGATCTAATCGAATTTAGGTTTATTTACATGATGGCGTGTAAGTCGCAGCACGCTCTATCCCAAAAAACAAAACAGTATAGATGTAGGCACATCAAGCGTTTCGTGCCAGAAATATTTAAAGAACGTAGTATATACTCGATTTCGCACCTATGGAGTGCTTTTGCGCGCATGTGCATATTCCGGAGCTTCCGCCTTTGAAAAAAAGTACGGAGAAAACGCGGATATTATTATTTTGAGGAAAATTAATTGTCGTGTAACGTGATTTCAGAAATCAGATTGAAAGCTAAGGGCAGGGCCTACGTTAGCTGGTCAGAGCAACGTACCGTACATGACAAAGATGGTAAAAGCCATACAGAGACTGTCTACTACAGTAATTCGGAGACTTATTTCAACAAGTGCATTATTTTGGCCAGTGCTACACGTGGTAAGAAATTTTGATTTTAATTCTAGTTAAAGTATTATTTTTATAAGTTATCGTTCCAATTGCTTATATCATACTTGTGAATGAGATACAAGATCAAAAATGTATAAGAATATAGTTTTATCAAACGTAAAATTTTTAACAGGAGAAACTTCAACAACGATACCAGCAGGTACGCATTCCTATTCCTTCAGTTTCCGCATACCCTCAAATGTTCCGTGCAGCTTCGAGCACCATATCGGACACGTCCGGTACACCGCTAAAGCCGTACTCGACAGACCTTGGAGATTTGATCACAAGTTCTTATCTGCCTTTACCGTCATTGCCAACTACGATTTAAATAATTATCCTAATCTAAACGTAAGTTTCTTTTTTTTTATTCGTCACGCGCCGTACGAATTTTTACAGAAAGAATTGTAAAGAAATTTGAATCTTTTTTATTTACGGTTTAGAGAGGAATCAACGATGAGATAAATCGAACGTTTCATTCCTGCCTTTGTTTCGACGCTGGCAATCTTAATGCTATAGTCAAGAGTAGAGTTAAGGGTTTCGTTCCCGGAGAAACAATTCAGCTGGACGTTACCTACGATAACAGCTCGACTTCTGTCGACGTGGAGACGATGACTCTGTGCTTGCACAAGGTTCGAATATAATTCTTTCTAAATATTTCTTCGAAGTGTTTGTATCAGATAGACAGCTTGTATAATTATTATTGTGCAGATTTTAAAGTTCCACACGACGACTAAAACGAAGCGTGAATTGGAACACATAAGAAAAGCGAGAGTCGGCGGTCCCTTCCCTCAAAAGGGCGAACAGAGTTTAAGTATCAAGGTACCCTCGGTGCCACCTTCGAATTTGGAGCACTGCTCTATCATCGGCCTCAGCTACGGACTGGAGCTCAAAATTCATACGACGGGAATGTAAGTTGTATGAACCTACTGTTACTTCTATTTTGGTATATACAAGCTATAGTCTATAACGAAGAACAATTTTTCAGGCACCGCAAAATCTCGAATGCATATCCAATAGTGATTGGCACAATACCTCTTCGCTACCGGATGCCAATTCAAACCCAGCCTTTGCCGGTTCCCACAGCACCACCGAACGACGAGGTCACTCCCGATTCTCAATCGTTGCCTCCGTATCGGCAAGCGGTAGGATTACAACCGATCGGTTTTGTAGACACGAGCCCACCACCTTACCCTGAAATGCGTAAGTTTGACACTCTGAAATTTAAAAGATTTCTTATAAAAATTGCTTAAATCGTTAAAAAATCGTTATCAAACGAACCGATTTGTCGTTTTCAGCGCCACCGTCGTATGAGGAATGTATCGGCGGAAGCAAACTTATTGGAGATCCAAACGAACAGGGAATGGTTGCTGGATCCAACATGCAATATGCGCCCAAGTATCCGGTTTATAATTTTCCGATGCCAGTGCCTCGTAAGTATTATTTATTTTGAATTAGATAAGCGAATATGACAAAATTTTACTGAACACATTCTTTGTTTTAGATGCGCCGGAAAGCAATTAAATCTGCTTTTAAAAAGTCCCTTTACGCATTTATGAAGGTTAATGTGGACGTCTTTTGTGATTTCCGCTAACTTTATACCTCAAGCTATAAAATAGTAATAAAGTGCAAACCACGCCCGGGTGACTCATAGTCTTCGAAAACATATAGATTCGAAAAGGGCTGAAGGGAGAGTTCGCGCATAGTATCATTCTATGCTAGTCTGCGTATCTGTGATAACCGCGAGATGTATATAAGGGAACAATGCTAAGGAACAAAAGATTCATTCTGTATAGGTAGAAGAAAGTCGACGCTTTGGGGGGCGTCGCTATCATATGCATATTATATATTTCAAAGGTTCTTTCTAACGAACAAAAATTAAAAAGTCTAAAAACCAAACTTAATTTTTGAATTATGTTCTATAGAGCCTAAAAAGAGAAATTCTATTTTAAATTGTGTACGCATTTTTTCAAACCCGTTACTCCAAAACTGAATAATTTAAAAAAAATCAAGCAGTAAGAGGTTGATTACACAATATACACTACCAGTAAGCGCAATAGCATTATATATACATATATTATAAACACATCTACATATGCACATACTCCACACTATACAGTAATCACCTTCAGCGCCTCTGGTGTCCACATCCCACACTACCAATCGCCTCAAAAATCCCCAACATCTACACATGCATCCGGGTATTTCCAGTATATCTATTATCTGTTCGACCACATCTATAATACGATCATTCGGTATTCGGTGGACGTGCCGGACAGTGGCGCAGACGTCTGCGCCCTGCGCTCACGCGTTGCGACAGAGTGATACCACCTCCGTGAGAAGAGAGAGATAAATCGCAATGTGTACAATATATTATAAATACATAAGTTAAGCGAAGAAAAGACTACAGGAAAGATGGGCAAACTACAAGACTTCCACATCGAATTAGAGAGACCCGGTGCCACTTATGCTCCTGGAGATACAGTAACTGGCAAAGTGATTCTCATTCTTTCGGGTCCGAAAAACGTTCGTGGTGAGTGTCTGGGAATTTGTAAACAATATATAGCTATACTGAGAGAGGAGAACTTTTACGAGCGACGCCGCCGCCGCCGGGCATATTAGTTCTTTTTTTATTTTTACGTTACGTAAAAATCGCGGTTCATGCGTGTGTGCGTGTTTGTGTATAAGTGGCCGTTGGTTTAAAAAATATTTTTGTTTTTAAATAACGTGTGTATGCTCATAGGGTATCTGTTAAAGTGAGTTTGTTAATTGAATCGTTATCATATTGTGCTTCAATTAATAAATACTTGCATAGTCCGTATTACTATGATAAAACTAGACGAAATAAAAGATAAATGTGTATCATATGAAAAATAACTATAAATAAATTGTCACCAAAAAAACTAGTCCACAGTAAAAAATATTATATCCTGAAAACTAATGAAAACGCGAAGAATATTGTATAAAATGCAAAGTAATCACAGAACAACCGTTAATTATTCCGACACACTACTTGAAACAATAGATACAGTTCGTCGATTTGTGTCAGCTTTGTTCTTATGAATTGATGTCAAACCGAGCACATTAGCCTCACGAAAAAATCGTTAAGAAACTCGAAACATGCTCATGCGAAGTCTTGTGTGCCACCAATATATATACAATATATACGATATAGACGCGTAGTATGCCCTTCCGCGAGAATAGCGCATCTATATTCTACTTCCGCACTTTCTGAATTGGGTTTTTCCCAGCACCGCATCTACTGTATATATGTGGGTATAACGTAAGCATAACAGATCGCGAGAAGCACGCGCATGGCCTATAGCTGTATTATTTTTATTACTGAGGTAGTTATAATATTCATCAATTCAGTTTTCTTTTTAATAAATGCAGAATAAGTTTATATCGTATATAAAATAATAGGTTTAACCATAAAAGCCTAGTCGATTAAAGGGACAAAACTATTTTTAAATTAAACTAGAAGAAAAAAGCTTTAAAGTCCCGGGTTGCTTACCTAAGCATTAATTTTTAATAATTTCTTTTTTTAATTGAAGCCCTTTCCGGTTCTCTCGCGATGATGCATGCAGCGTTCGGAGAATCGCAAGTGCTGGCCGACGGAGCCGCGTTATCGCTCAGCGATAACGTGCATCCGGCAAATTGCAGCTTCTTAATTGAAGCTACAGCTATCCCTGGGGCTTTATTGAATCTAGCGATATCTCGCAAAATAAAAGAACACTAGCAGAAATTAGGCTCGTACAACGCTGAAAGTAAATAACGTGTATTCTCGTGTTTCCTCTCGCTCACCTGGACCCACCCACTCGCTCCTCTCACCTCTCACCACAACAACCCCAAGCTGTGGTTTTGTGGATTTTATCAGATAATAATAGGGTACCTCACACGTTAAAGCGGAGACAAGTTCATAGTTGAAATTGGTTGGAAAGTACAATAGATATCTACAAATACATTTGCATTAATCGAAATTAGGTCTTTTTACATATAAGTTGGAAAATACACGAACCCAAAAATTCAAAAAAATCTGATAGAAACAAACGCTTATTGGCGCCAAAGATATTTGAGAAAGTTCGGATACCTATTTGTTTCGAGTTAAATTAATTGGCGTATGACGCAATTTCAGAAATTAGATTAAAAGCTAAGGGCGAAGCTGAGGTTCACTGGACTGAGCAACGAACCGTAAGGGACACCAATGGTAGAGCCCACACAGTAACTCAACACTACAGGAATGGGGAGAGTTATTTTAACTTATGCACTGTTTTGGCTGGCCCTACAAATGGTGAGAAAATATTTGTATTATAAAAATTATAGAAATCAATTATACTTATTATTATTATTGTCAATGATAAGTAATGCAGTTCAATCAAAGAACAAATTTATTACAGGAGAAAGTTCAGTAACAATACAACCCGGTACATATTGCTATCCCTTCTGTTTTCACATACCCTCGAATGTTCCGTGTAGTTTCGAACACCACATCGGGCACGTTCGGTACACCGTCAAAGCTGTAATCGACAGACCTTGGAGATTTGATCACAAGGTTCTGTTCGCTTTAAATGTCGTTGCCGACTACGATTTAAATGCTCATCCTAATCTAACCGTAAGATATTTCTTTGTTCATCTGAATGTTCACATAAAGATAATTGAAAAGAAATTCGAATTTCTTATTACCTGTTTAGAGGGGAATCAACGATGAGATAAACCGAACATTTCATTCCTGTCTCTGTTTTGGAGACGCTGGTAACCTTGATGTTATGGTCAAAAGCAGAGTCAGGGGTTTCGTTCCCGGAGAAACGATTCAGCTGGATGTTAGCTACGATAACAGCTCGACTTCTGTCGACGTGGAGGAGATGAAGCTGTGCTTGTACAAGGTTCGAATATTTTTTTTAATATTTTTTCAAACCATTTTTGTATAAAACAAACATAGGCATCGGCTTATATTATTACTTTTGTGCAGCATTTGGCATTTCACGCAACGACAAAATCAAAGTATAAAAAGGAGGATATAAAAGACGAGGTAGTAGGTGGTCCCTTCCCTAAAAAAGACGAACAGAGTTTACGTGTCACGGTACCCTCGATACCACCTTCGAATTTGCAACACTGCGGAATTATTGACATCTCCTACCAATTGGTGCTTAAAATTCATACGTCGGGAATGTAAGTTGTATACCTATTATTTTCCATCATACACTGAGAAAAAAATATAAAAACCATTACCAAAATTCTACTATATAATTATAGAGCCAACAAACTCACGAAAAAGGCCAAACTTTTACTAAAAAACCATAGTAACCGTTACAAAATTATAGTAATATTTAATATAAATTTAGTAATCATTACCAATTTTATTTTACTATGGTGTATAGTAGCGGTTACTCATTCGATTTTTCTGAGTGTACGATATACGAGAAGAGACTTAGAAATAATTTTTTAGGCACCGTAAAATCAAGCGGTATTACCCAATAGAGATCGGCACAATACCACTTCTCCAAAGGATGCCAATCCAGAGCCAGCCTTTGTCAGTTCCTTCAGCACCAACAATCGACCAGGTCACTGTCGACACTCAACTACTGCCTCCGAATCATGATCAGGCCGGATCACAACTGATCGGCTTCGAAGGCACGAGCGCGCCACCTTATCCTGCAGAAATGCGTAAGTTTGACTCTGGAATTTTGAAAAATTATTATGAGAGTAATAGTTTCCATAAGTATAGGGAATTGTCATTTTCAGCGCCACCGTCATACGAGGAATGTATCGGCGGAGGTAAATTTATTGGAGAACCAAACGAACAGGGAATGGTTGCTGGATCCAACATGCAGTTTGCACCAAAATATCCGGTCTACAATTTCCCGATGCCCATGCCTTGTAAGTTTTGTGCATGAAAAATTTACGTTGCAATACATCATTCTTCTGGTGAAATTTCACTGATTACATTTTTTCAGATTCACCGCGAAGCTCTTAAATCTATTTTGATTTATAAAAAGTTCCTTCACCGTGCATTTATAGAGGATAATTTTTAAAATCCCCGCTAAATACTGCGAGCCATAAAAAAGTATAATAAGTTCAAACTACTCTTGTATGACTCATATATTAGTTTTCGAAATGGATTCGAAAAGAGCCAAAGGAAGAAATTGAACAGTATATTCGTCTATGCCAGTTTTCCAAATGTACTTATCTGTGATAACAATAACAAGGCCAAGGGAACACTCAAGGACCATTTTTTTGTAGAAAAAAAATCGCTTTAGAGAGCGTTGCCATTACATAGATCTTATATTTTATATACACTGATATTTTTGTGCGAATATCTTATAATGCTTTCTTTCTGACGAACAAAAATTAAACTAAAAGCTAAGCTTACTTAATTTTTTTAATTTTCAGCATAAGTAAAAGTCGTGATCGGTAAAACATTATACTTTATACATGTTTAAAAAATAAAAGAATTCCTTTTTTAAACATTGTACGAATTCTTTCCCAACCCCGTTACACCAAAATCCAACAATCTTTACAAAAAAACCCACTCAGCAACAGGTTGCGATTACGCAAGATTTAATCTCCATGATACTCGCATCAAAACAATCGCATATATATAATAAGTATCTAACCATCGAATCAAATTACCGCGTGCACGCACTCTACACCTTCAATCACTTACAGCGCCTCTGACGAGCACATCCCACACTATCCTACCTATCCTGGGAATCTCTCCAGTCTACTCGACCACAGCTGTAACACGCAATGACTCGGTCGACGTCAACAGTCGCATACAGACGTCCGCACCCAGAGCTCTTGGGTCTTTTACGCGTCGCGAATAGAGTGTAACCACCTCTACGAGAGAGATAAAGACTAGTCGCCGTATAGGTACTACCTAAGCGTGTATAATATAAATACACAAGTTCGGCGAGGAACAGAGAAGAAAAGACAAAACTGGGAGGAAAGATGGGCAAACTGCAAGACTTCCGTGTCGAATTCGAGAGACCCGGCGCCACTTATGCGCCAGGAGAGACTGTCACTGGCAAAGTTATTCTCACTCTGTCAGGTTCCAAAAATATGCGTGGTGAGTGTCTGTGGATTTGTTTATAGCTGTCCTGCGAAAGTTATTGTTCTTTTTTTTCGTTATGCGAATTCGCGGTTCTTGCGTGTGTTTAAACACTGTTTTGCTGTTTAATTAAATAACAAGTGAATTTCTGGTTTTATTAGAGTTCATTGAACCGCTATCACGGCGTTATAAATGTTGCAAAATAATGTTGTTACATAGGGATTTGTCTACTATACGCTTGTCGATATCACTATCGCTTATACTGTTAATAATAATTGATTGATGTTTGTTTTACAATTGCCGGTTGAACGTTTCCATTGAATCATCTAAATACAAAAAAGAAGAAGTCAAAGCACTCTTTCGTTGTCATAAACTCTGTTTACATATTGCCATGGGCAACGGGTATTCATTGGCCAGAATACGGGCCAGAAATAGAGATAAGTAGTAGGGTATCCCATCGTAAAGCGACTATGCAAATAACGTTTAAATTATACTACAATCTCTCCCCTAAGAGATTAAAACACCATAAAAATAAAATTGCATTAATAAGAGTACCGAAAGTAAACAGATCCCGAAAATCGCATACAACGCATCTGTTTACAAATTGACTGTAACCGGTACGGAACACATATATATTGCTCGAAAAATAGATTAATGAATCATCACAGCGTGCATTGACAATATAAGATAATCTAAACTGCAGACTGCGTCAGTGGAAAATATTTTCTCTCGTGAAAACAACTGAATACACGCGAACGCACGCGAAGGCTATATATAATAAAAAGTAAAAGTACAGTCACATATGTTAACCGTTAATTATCCTGACACACTTGAAACAATAAATTACAGTTCGTCGATTAATTTCAGCTTTGTTCTTATAAATTAACGCCAAAATCAAGTTCGTTATCCACAAAAAAATCAATAAGAAACTTAAAACGTATGCGCTCTCGTGTCACCTGTATAATACATTCTCGTAATACCTCAAGTCCCCGACGTAAATGTATCCCATCCGCAAGAATATATTATAGCATCTATTTTTACTTCCGCACTTTTTCGATTGGGTTTCACGTTTCACCCAGCCTGTGTACACACACTTGCTCTATATACCTATATGTATATATAGTACACCCGTTTTCACACCTGTCGACTGTCGAATGCGTTTGCGCGCATGCGCATATAACGCAGAAAATTTCGCGTTTATAAGGAAAGTCCTGCGTATATTTTTTTTGAAGCAAATTAATTGACGCACTATATGATTTTAGAAATACGAATAGAAGCTAAGGGTGAGGCCGAAGTTCACTGGACGAAGCAACGTCGGAAATCGGACAGCAATGGTAGCCACAGAGTCACCGACCACTACAGGGGTTCCGAGACTTATTTCAGCGTGTCCAATCGTCTCGTTGGCGCTACAGGTGGTAAGAAAAATTTTCATTTTTATTAAAAATAGAACGAGGATGACGATCTTTCTTATATTATTATCTTTAATATTCTTAATAGCATATTATTTTTACGACGTCCTGTCCCATTATAGTGCATCGAATTATAGAAACTAATCACTTATTGTTATTTGCTATAATGGCATACTGAATACGATACAAAATATAATTAAAAGCCATTCGTAACATTTTTAAATATTTATCTAAATTTGTAACAGGAGAAAGTTCAGCAACAATTCCAGCCGGTACAAATACGTATCCCTTCAGTTTCCACATACCCTCGAATATTCCGTGCAGCTTCGAACACGTTCTCGGATACGTCCGGTACACCGTGAAAGCCGTAATCGACAGACCTTGGAGATTCGATCACAAGGTCGTATCTGCCTTCACCGTCGTTGCCGACTACGATTTAAATGCTCATCGGAATCTTGCCGTAAGTTTTTTTTTATTCATCACACGCGTTTGTGAATTATTACATAAAGAATATGTAAAGTAATTTGAATTTTTGATTTCTACATTAGACGGGTATAAACGATGAGATTAAACGAAGATTTCACTCTTGTTGCTGTATGGGAAATGCAGGGAGCCTGAAGGCTATGGTCAAGAGCAGAGTCAGTGGTTTTGTTCCTGGAGAAACGATACAGCTGGATGTCAACTACGATAACAGTTCGACTTCCGTCGAGGTGAAGAGAATGAAGCTGTACTTGTACAAGGTCGGAACATTTCTAATAATTTTGTTTCAATTAATACTTTTATGTGAAACCGATATAACTTATCATGATGATAACTTTATAGGAATTGCAGTTCTTCGCGTCGACACCATTTCCCGACAAAAAGCACACATCCGACGTCGTAAAGAAGGTGAAAGTAGGTGGTCCATTCCCTAAAAAAGGCGAAAAGAGTTTGTCTATCGAAGTACCCCCGATGCCACCTTCGAAATTGGAGCATTGCACTCTCATTAACGTCTCCTACAAATTGGTGCTTATAATTGAAACTTCGGGATTGTAAGTACCGATAATTTTTCATTTCGATATACAAACTATAACTCCTAACAATAATTTTTCAGACATCGCGATGTAGATCGATCGTATCCAATAGAAATAGGCACAGTACCGCTGTACTATCAGGTGTCGAGCCAGGCCCAGCCTTCGTTGGTTCCTTCAGCACCACCGATCGATCAGGTCACTGCTAACACTCAACTCCTGCCACATCAGCAACAGGCCGCATCGCAACCGATCGGTTTCGTCGTCATGAGCGCACCACCTTACATGGCTGCTGGAGCTCCAATGCATCAGATGCCCGAAATGCGTAAGTTCGATGCTGGAATTCAAAAAAGAAATTGTAAAAATTGACTAAACGAGATTTATTAAAACATACTAACTATACTGATAATAACTGAGAAACTAAAATGCATGTGTATAAATAAACGTAGTACGTGTAGAAGTTACCATACGTAAGAAATTTTCAAAACCATCTTCAAAAGGATTTGTCGTTTTCAGCGCCACCGTCGTATGAGGAATGTATCGGTGGAAGCAATCCTATTGCAGATCCGAACGAACAGGGAATGATTGGATCCAACACGCAGTTTGCACCCAAGTATCCGGTTTACAAATTCCCGATGCCTATGCCTTGTAAGTGTTGTGCATCAAAAATTTATATTGTAACTTACTTTCTGACGAAATTTTACTGATTAAAGTTTTTCGTTTCAGATCCGCCCTAAGTAGAATTTAGTGACAAGTCCGACTGCATGAGATTGTGATAATAATATTCACTATAAAGTAGAAGGGAGGCAGCCGTTTACTCTGAATTGTATTCCAACAAATCATCACATGACATTCATTAAAGTAGAATTTGTGACACAGAATTTAACTTAGTGTGATACAAAATAAAAATGTCTATAATGTATTTAAAGCATAGAAAAAGAACGTGAAAATATGACAAAAAGATATTTACAGAGCGCAAAGTATGTTCCTATAACAACGATCACCAATTGCCTAAAGAGTAATAGCAAGTAAAACAGGATTGAAAACTATTATAGTTTTTTATATAATCGTACTTTTTATAACTGCTTACAAATTTTTAAATTTTATACTGTCTTTCAGAACAAAATATTTCTCGGTACTCAATCAATTCTACGTCCTACGTCAATCACGAGCAAATGTCGCTTACTAGAACGTAATTGAATTAGTTATGATGTTTGATACATTATGTTGAAAACGTTACTCAGAGTAATCGAAATTGTGACAAAGTTTGAACAAACTAAATTGTAATTCGTATTCCATTAGTTTCTAAGGCTTGTTTTAAATGTATTTTTTATATGATTTGTTTTTTATTGCGCATACAACTAAGAAAAAAAAATATGACGTATATTCCTTAAGTAGGCTTTTTTTGTATAAGTGCCTACGTTATGGGAAGGTGAAAATGTATAAAGATAATAAAGCGATGATTTCATATATTTACACAATTTATTTTATATCTCAACATCTTCATATCATAATCGTAGTCATCATCGAGTCATGTCAGTAGCAAAAGTAACGCTAGAGAAATTATCGAGTTCGGGAATAGCAAAAGGCTTAGGGTATTGAAAAACAAGAACGTTTCTCGAAGAAAATTTAAATTTTGTTGGTTCAATAAAAGAGAAAAACTAAACTTAAAATATAGAATAAACAATGCTATCGTGCTGGAAAGTTACTTAGCAATGTTTTTAAAATCGCTATCGACATGTGTTATAATCATAAACTGTTTACATGATAACCGTACACGTGACATTGTAGAAACTATTAGAGTCAACCACATAAATCGCAATCAAACGATTAATTTCTACAACGAAACTTTGACGTTTATAAAATTTTAATTTCAATTCTATTTTCTTTTTTTTTATTAATAAACGATGAGAACGACGCTTACAATTAAGCTTTTCGAAGAAAGAAATAGTAGTCAGTTCTTTTCCGAACTTCGAACTAAATGCGTCGCCCCACCGTTTGCCACTGTTTTTCTACGTCTTATGAAGTACACACATCGCTACGTCGGTTTATGCACTAATTCTCTGGACAACCGGCGTGTTCGTTTAAAAAAGAAAATGCCTCTTAGACAATATATATTTATAGATAAAAAATTACATCTTTTTTCTCCCAAAATTTCACAAATTGCAATAAAGATTTTAAACAATTTTCTGCGTCAGCAAGTCAAAAAAATAATCCTATAGAAGTATCAAAAATTAGAATTATCTCAAAGTAGAATGTCGCGAAAAAATCTTGTCAAAATGTATCTGTAAACCTGATACTTATCCGAATTAATGCGAGACTCGACGACGTATTTAATTATTTTTTTATCCGCATTTGTTTTTTTTTCCTCACCCCTCACTTCATCTACAATGTTCAGTTTTTCTCTACAATGGTCCTGTACTTATTAATGAGGAGAAAGGAACTGTGCGCTCCGGCTTTACAAAATTTGCTCGCTTTATGTTACAATAATCCATTTTCCTCGGTTCAGGACAACCAACCATTCAATATATTATTATCATAAATAAATTTGGTCTATCGGTAATAATGTGAATACGCCAATGACAATTACTGGCAGTATTTGGTTACACGAAGTCACGATGGTTGAAAGTCGTCACGCTAAGTTATTCGATAGATATTTCTCGATTACCCATTAACTTTGTAGAATATAACTTGGTTTCGATAAGAAAAAGATCACAGAGCTTAAATAAAATTACAAGAATTGTAGCGTCACGACTTGCAACATCGACGTCTTGAAAATTGTATGAGCGGTTGGCCAGGAATTTTGTAAATCGTATTAGGTGTAAAGAAATCAGAGCTGAGTAACGCTATATCTTCAAGCAGACCGTAACCGCTGTAGCAAAGTTTAAAACATTATAAGTAAATACTGACAGGAACAAATTATAAAGCGCGAGTGTTTTTAAAAACTTGACTGATTACATGGTAGGCTTAAAAGGACTACTTTAAATAAACGATAAATATTTTTCAGCGATTCACAAAACGACCCCGGCCAGCTTATGTATACATCATTTAACTATTGTGATAAGTCGTTTATATTTCTGCGATTTTCGTTTGAAAAATATAATTACTGTGATTGTAGTGGTATTGGGTTCAAGACATACATCAACAGGTAACGCGAATGTCGCATTTGAGCTCAATTATTGAATTGAAAATAAAAAAACAAGAATAATGAAAAAGAGAGATTTGGTAAGTATAGTTTTGTTGAGTTATAGTATTACGGTTGTGTTGATCCTAGTCTAGAACCAGAGGTCAGTGTCTTTAGTGCAAGTGTGTTAAGATTTGTGTGGTGTTCATGTATGTGTTGTTTGTATTAACGCAATCTCTTTACAACATTACACTCTGCATTTACTGTCCGCACGTTTTCCAAAATATCTGAAAGCACAGAATTGTTATGTAAGAACTTTTTGATTCCACTCAAATGCGCCGGGTAAACAACTAGTGAATATGGATAAACTTGAGAATATGTCAGATAAGACTTACCGCAACTAGTGACGTGAAGACTTAACCCTCTCTTTTAATGGCACCAGGAGCTTCTGCCAAACCCTTGACCTTCAATCGGTCTGCTGTTTTCAAAAACGCTGGCAGTTGATCCTGTGATACATTAACTTCTCCTGCGTACATAAATTCTAAGATTGCTTGAAGGTGACTGTACGCTACATCTTTCAGTATAATAATGGGATGTTTGGACGGATTTTCCTGCAAGAACGGCGCACAAGAAGCGGTTACGGTCTTGTCAAGTCATCGACTACATTAAGGCCAGGTATGTTTATTCGATTAGGAGACTCACCTCTAACAAAGACTTAAAGTAAGGACTGCATGCAGACAGGACCATTTTGTGTGCTTTACACGTCTGTCCATCGCAGGCCAGTGTCACATCGGTGAAGCTTTTCTCATCTCTGAGATGCTTGAACGACGAGACCATATTCGACTGGAAGTCGTTCCATTTGAGAAAAAATTGCTGCTGCTCTCCTGCCATTGTGTCGCTGAGGATGGTATTTTAGTAGCCACCAAGTAACCGCTGCTACCTGCAAATATTGAAAATCAATCCTCTCTGCATAATGAAAGGTCCATTACTATTCGCAGAGTACATCTAAAATTCACAGGTAGATAATATGCCAGCTATACACACAAACAGACGCGAAAAGCTAGAAACTAGCCAGCAGTCGCGCTCTCTCTCTCTCTCTTTCATTCTCTCTCTATTCTCTCATTCTAATTCCCCCAAAGAGTACAAAAATAAGACGGCGCGTGCAACAATCGATACCGTTAAAATACACCAGCTCTCCCCCTGAGTGTGTGTGTGTAACTTTTTGGCGACTGATGTGCTAGAGCTAACTAACCTCCCGGGAAGAAAAGAACGAGGACAAGACCACAAGACAAGCTGGTTGCAGAGCGTGCGGAGTTTTTTTTTATAGGTTATAAGCTCAGTTACCAAGACGATAATTCGATCAGGTAAACTGACGTGGAGAGACGAAGAGACTTCTCACCAGGACACTTACCTCTTGGAGGACGATCTACCGCTTGCGCCGTGGACAGGCAGGTGTGCGCTGCCGCGCGCGGGGGAGAAAATGTTACCGAAAAACCGAAGCCCTCTCTTCGAGAGTCTATTATGAGAGTTATAGGTACATACAACAGACACTTGATTTTCGAATGCACGCACCCACGAGACTACGCGTCTTTTTCTCTTTACGGCCGAGTGTAAAATATGTAGGTATAAGTATATATAAATATTATCAAACGACGGCGTCGAAACTCTGCTATTGACGATGATTGTTCGTGCAAGATTTTCGTTATAGCGGTACCGATATTATACTCTCTTCCTCCTTCTCTCTCAGCGCCTTTCTTTTATCTCTCCTCTTCTCTCGCCGTTACGTTACCTCACTGATGCGCGATGCTCCGCAGCTCTCCGTGTGATGATGTGTATATACGTCTATCTCTCTCTCTCTTTCTCTCCTGATGTTTTGCGAAGGAGAAACGTCGGGCAAACGTGTGTGTGCAGATGTTGGAGCGCAGGATACGTTGCGTATGTGTGTATATATATGGTGAATATGTAAGATTCGCTGAACTGATGCTGTCTCTGTTGCTTCGACGCGTTTACGGCTGAAGTTGTCTCGCTTCTTTTGGCGGCGGCGTGTTGTGGGGGGAACGACGTATCGCTTGTGTGCAGGCTGTCGTGCTCTGATCTTGGAAGAAGGGACACGACTCGGTGGCGATCGGATACGCTCGGTAGAAATCGGAAAGTACTGTGATTCGCTTGATGCTCACGGCTCACGGCGCATTAGCGTGGGTGCATCAGAGAATAACATGCGGTGCTGCGTGCTTTTTGTCATCTGGATTATCGGTGTGTGGTAAATGTAAGGGGCGCCTCGGTCGGTAAGTAGATTTCTGGATTATCGACTGTTGGTTTTCGCGTGGAATCGCTGTTTCGATCGTTATTTGATTTTCTGTTTTATTGCGGACGGTAAGTAGTGCGTTGATGATTGAGTTTATTTATGTATGCTTTTACCGACTGATATCAAGCGTGTATAGTATAAAGCGCGAATATTAGTATGTTTTAGGGATAGATTATTTATACGAACGAATACAATAGAGTAATTAATTTAATGCAAGTTTGACAAGACGAAATACATTTTTGATACGAATTTATACGTCTCCAATCGTATAACAGTTGAAATATTAATTTATTTTTACCACAAAAGAAATAGAATAGAATATTAATTAATTATATTACATTTACATAAATGATACTCTTTATATAATTATTCGCGGTAACATTGTATGCGAAAACGGGATAACAATTGTAAATTTCTAAACATAATAAAAATTTAATTCTCCATCCATCACAGTAAACTAAACCTCTCTTATAAAACAACCGACAAACAAACCAAAATAATCCAACTCCAAAAAATCTCGCGAAACCGCAAAAGGGACGCCATCAAAGGGCATAATCTGAAGAGCGCAACAGGTCCCTCTGCACCGGAAAGTAGGAGTGGCTTACACTCCGCAAAGGACGCGATTCGCCCTCTGCTTCAACCACTAGCCTTCTGCCTACATATACGCATCACACTCCAAAGGTGCGCGCATACAACCACCCCCGCTATATTCCAACCAATCAGAAAACCCACTACGACCCTTAGCTGATCGTATATAATACGAGCATCAAAACGGAGAAGCGCGTGCGACCTTTTTCGCTTTTACCCGTGATTGCGCAACCTCGTGCAATCGAATTGGCATTATTAAACGGTTTGTGTACGGCTCTATGCAGATTTTTCTATCGCGTATATTTTCGGAGCTATCTACACGTCGAACTTGACTGAGAGGATATATGTAGAAGTCAGCAGAGGAAGTTTATACGCTCTATCGAGAGGGGCTAATTCGGGATTGATTTTCGCGTGTGTGACGAACGTTTTGATGACGTTGACGGATCGTTTAGCGACGGATCTTATTATTCTTCGGGTGCGCAGCGCAGTACAATTATGGCGTGTTGTAAAATGACTTTATAAAATAATTTTAGTCTCCTAGCTGAATTTTTATCGCCAGCTTCCTTAAAAATTTGAAAACACTCGAAAGCCGCTCGCCGCACGCGCTCAACACGATTTTCGGGATTTCGCTCTCGCGCAGGGCATCATCTATATGCGCTCCTAAAAATAGCCTCAAGAAAGGCGACCGCAAAACTTTTCCTGCTATGTACCCCGCGACGAGATGCTGCGCAGCGCCAAGACTCGCGCGAGAGAGTAGTATAGGCGACAGCGCTGCAGCGTGTCACAGCTTATAGCGGATAGCAAGAAAGCGAGAGCGGCAGACCAAATTCAATTCCCGCGAGTCGCGACGACAATTTTCCAAGTCCGCGAGCGTTCTTCTGGTATTTTATGGCGGGGAGAATTAATGTGGAATGCGGCGAATGTTATATTTTAATAGCTTTAGAAAAAAAATTGATCTGGGTCATTTTTGAATTTGCGCGGGAAAACCATAAGAATAAAAGCACGATCGCATCAGGCGAGCTCCAATCAGCGTCGTTCGGAAAGCCGAAAAATCGGAGCGAAGGCAAAAAAAGTTGGAAAAAAAGGATAGGAAATAGAAACACATAGCTATATCAAATAAGAGTATACACAGTGCATAGGAAGCACAGAACAAAAGAGAGAGCGTTTGCGGCGTGATAAAAACAGACGGATAGACGAGAGAGCGCAGAAAGAGAGGGACAGTATAATACACCTCGAGGATGACTACAGCAGCAGCAGCAGCAGCGGTAGCGGGGGAGGGCGAGGAGAGAAACCCGCGCTGAGCTGCACTCGAAAGAGAAGGAGAGGATAGAGAGAGAGAAAGAGAGGGGAGGAGAACGACGCTCATTGGCCGCAGGCGTGCAGCTCCGAGTGTACACGCGCTCGCTCGGTCCGGCGGCGGCGCTACACATTGAAAGCTTGCGACATGCCGCGGAGGTGCTCAGTCGCGCGCCAACTCTCGTGAGAGCCACTAGCTGCCTTGATATATATACACTTATATACTCAGCTTTGACTTTGCGTCCTCGTCGTCGCATGTGTGCGCCTCTGTCGAGTCGTCAGTCGCAGCGATCTTTATCTATTTTATATTGCCATCAGTGTTGCTCCACGTGAGGTAGCCAGCAGTCGTGTGTGTTGTATATACGCGCGTGTCGTCTGCTACCGCGCTCTGTCTTCTGCTGCAGCAGAAGTGACTGTTATTTTTTTTTCTGTTTTCTGAAAAAAAGTGCGAAAACTGTGTGTTGTGCTAATTAATAATAAAAGTTGGAGAGAGAGAGAAAGAGAGGACTGAGGGATATAAAGAGGAGGACTACACTGCAGGAGACACTACTCTCGGACGGCACTGGACAAAGTTGCGATAATCTCTGTGATGTGTGATTGATCCTCGAGGATATTGAAAGTGCGCAGCGATGGAGTCCCCGAACATGTACGACACACAAGCTCACCAAGTGGGCCAGCAGCAACTGCAGGAGGAGCTCAAAAAGTCCGGTCAGCTTCTCGGCCAGAACAACAACAACAACAACAACAATAACAACAACAACAACAACTCGAGCCTGCAGGTAAATCACAATCAGCAAACGAATGGCGTTAGCAAAGTATCGGCCTCAAAAGCCACTCTTCACCAACAGTATGCGGAGCACTGCGCCGCGGCCGGTGAACTGACCGACCTAAACACCCCGGAGATCTCTCTGGACCTCCAGCACCTCATAGACGACTCGCACTTCAACGATGGCCTCCTGGACATGCTCGGTGGCGGCAACAACGGCAGCGTCAAACACGCCCGACTTCCAGCCGGCAACGCAGCGGCAGCCGCTGGCTATCCAAGGGCCGCGGCCCTGGCCTACATGCCCCAGCCGGTCCACAGCGCAGCCAGCTACCACCACGGCAGCAACAGCTGCAGCGACAGCAACAGCTCGAGCAGCGAGTCGCCGAGCATCAAGGAGGAACCTCTCGACCCGGCGGACTACCGCAGGCACTGTCAGCAGTACACACCCGGCGGTTACAATCCCGCCGCCGGTGGCCCTGCCGGGCCCTTCGCCAATGGCGGACCAACCTTCACGACGCTAACGCCCTCTAGCCTTCCTGGCCATCCCGGTGTGCATCAGCAGCAGCAACAGCAGCAACAGCAACAACAGCAGCAGGGACGCGCCGGACCCATGAAACCCGTGATGCAGGCGCACCAACAACACACCACTGGTATGCCCGGTGCGGTGAGCTCGCGCAAGCAGAGCAAGTCCGTGGACAAGGCCAGCGACGAGTACAGGCGGCGCCGCGAGCGCAACAACATCGCCGTGCGCAAGAGCCGGGAGAAGGCGAAGGTTCGCTCGCGCGAAACCGAGGAACGCGTCAAGCATCTCGTCAAAGAGAACGACGTGCTGAGGAAGAAGGTCGAGATACTCTCGGAGGAGCTGAACGTTCTCAGGTCGCTGTTCAGCAGCGTCGGTGTGCTACCGGAACAACTTCAACGCGAAATCTCCAGGCACATCGATCAGTTTCAGCAACACGTGGGCGGACCGCCGATGTAGCAGCGGACATGCGCGCAGGCTAGGTTTATAAATGCTGATGCTGAACAAGGCTCGTCTTACTTATTACACGGCCGGTGAGGACCACCGGAGCTTCCAAAGGAATCCGGCTATGAGCGCCAGACACATGGAACGCGGATACACAGATGCTGCGCGCGAGTGTTATATTATGCTATACGCGCGCGCGCGTGGTTGTATATCGGAGATATTGATGGACGCTCTTTGCCGTTGTTTACATATACATGTATATGAATTTATAAAAAAAAAACAAGCGTTATTTGTATTCGGGGGCGAAGGCCGATTGGCAGCGCTGGCCCTGTTTCTCTTGTTTCGTCGTCTTATTTTCCAAGTACGACGCTAATTGTGTAGATACTCTTTTTTCTCTCTCTTTCTCTCTGACGATGGGCAGCAGACGGTCAATTCGCCTTTCCTCCCGTACGAGGCCTTTTCTTTTTGTATAAATAGACAGAAGTTAATTGCGAGGGGACCTCAAAGGTAGCCCTATACTCTCTTGTACCTTCTCTCGTATATCACAACGTTTTTTTGTTCTTAAGACTGGGCGCTTTCGCTCCGACTCACACACACACTTTGTATACAACACACATACACATACTCACGGACGTATACCGAGTCTCGATTTACACAATAATATATACGTAATAAAGAGGAAATACAAGTTTTAGGAAAAAAAGATGAGACTAGCACACACTGCAGACTATATAAGTACGCGTAGGGCCGGGGATTCCCCGGCGTGACTCTTTTTACTCTATACGAACCGAAGGCCCTATACTGTTTAAGGTGTTCTTCCACGTGGCGTTGTGATTAGATACGGTCGTTAGGATAACGCTAAGGTAATTAGACTATCGCTCTCGTTCGTCGGGACAATAAACACAATACACAAACACCCTCTTCTCCGCGTCGAGAGGCGGACATTTCTGCAAACTTTTCAAGATCTCTTTCTTCTTCTTCTACTACCCTTCCACTATACAGCCTTGCTTCTCACGCGATATACTGTCTTTTAATCGACTTTACTGAATTTTCTGAAAACTATATATACTCACATACACACAACGATTTTGTACAGCGAGATTTTATGTCACTGCGCGGCGTTTCTATATAGCCTTTCTATAATGAAAGTACAATGTGATTCGTTAAATTAAAGTTCGATCGCTCGTGTATAAGGAGAGATTCTTTTGTTTTTTTTTTCAACGAAGATCTATAAATATGTATATTTTTCTAAAGGAAATTTTGTGTGTGCATCGTCAATCGAGGCGAAGAGTGAGAGAGTGAGATATAAATATATATATATAATAATTGTATAAATTGCGTCAAACGTACGTTAAACAGCACTTAATAAAGTAAAATAAAAAAAAATATATTGAAAATGTACAAAAAAAAAAAAATAAATATTAATGTGACAATGCGCGCGTATAAGAGGATGGAAATATCGTGGCGACGACGTTACCTGGGACCAGTACTCACGTATATACATATACGTGCATGTGCGTCCCGAATTCAGTTACCGTAACGTGTGAAGCGGGCTTCATTTTATTCATTCGTTCGACTGTTGACTGTTGTGTGCGAGCGAGTGAGATTACAATTAGAATTTAAACAAGATTTATATTACTAGGATGACAAAAAAATATATAAATGTAAAGAGAGAGAGAGAGGTTATATATTATGTATATTATATATTATATATATTAAAAATATATATAAATGTTTCGCGAACAAGATCATCGAAGAGAAGCCGAGAAATTGAGGCGTGAGAGAGAAAAAAATGATGAGTGTGACTGTGCGGAAATGCGTATGAAAGAGTATGGAGAGAAAGAGAGAGTGAGAGAGCGATAATAATGCGCATGAGAACGAACGACGACGCATACTGGGTACGATATTACCTGTCACGGTTGTCATCTTGTCTATGCACAAATATATTTTGATATAAAACCTACATATATGCTGACTTGTCTTTTCGTCTTCTTCCCGACCTCCTTGCCTCATCACCATACTTATTAATATACAACCCAGTATATCATGCTAATCGTCGATTAACTGTTTTTTATCGAAATGAAAAATAATATTTTGAAAACCTGAAGCAACAAGTGTTTACCGCACTGATAAAATCTGTCATTCGGACAACTATATTTGTATGTATATGTATATACATCGAACTCAGTTAAAGTCGCGATTCTTAAATCAGTAAATAAACCACACCTGTTTATAAAGCAGACGGAACATCAATTCGAAAAATGCAAAGCAGATGTGGAAGAGCTGCGAAGGTCCCTTAAATACAAATTCATCGAACGTGAGTCATGCCATGCGCGAGTTTCGTTGCCGACTGGATAAATAGATTAACACCATTGCGGCTAACGCGACTCGTTCGTCTACAAGTCGAGTCCATGAGAGTCAATAAAACGCGCAATGCAGTTAAGCCGTTTAAGAAGAAAAGGAATAAAAAAATTGTCGAGTGGCGAGACACTGTTATTCTTTTTTAGGAGGAGAATATCGTACGATAGGGGAAATAAAACACAGAGGATTGGGTATGTTTTGATAAGTGTTTATTATTGAGAAGATTTGCATTTTCATTGGTATATTCAATATGTATAAAAGATTATTATGTAACGTAATTATTGAAGTACAGTTTACTGTGTTGAGTTTGTAGATTTATGATCTTTGATATTTACTGCTATCTAATAAAGTTCATTATGGACTTTCTATTTTAGATAATAACAATAATGAAAATAACAATTTTTTACTAACCACGAGGTGAGAACGTAGTTAATCAAAATGAGGTACTTGACCACCAATTACTGGAACCTACAGTTGAAGTATATATGGTAATAATTAATCTGCTGATAATAAAGTGTAGGTATATGCTTTACCCGCTTCACAGTGGCTGTATCACTTTATCTTGATAGTTTAAATTTACAGAATTGTAATCTTAGAATTCTGTTATCACTATAATTTTTCATTTGTTTTACGCGATATCATGAAAATATTTGTTAATCTAATTACTACTCCATTTTTGTCTTTGAAATTCTATACAACATTTATAAATTATTGCAGAGATTAAAATTCAGACTATATAAGAATCAATTATCAAGGCAAAACTTTCCAAAACGAAATTAAACAATATTCACAGTCAAGCGAATATACATATATACGCTTAATTAAAATCGCGTTATCAGATCCGTAGTCTTTCAATTATACATAAGTATGCTCAAAGTCTACAAACCTCAGTCAAAAATACAGAAGCAACAGGTTTACTCGAACACGTGTAGAAACATCCGCTTCGTTTCCCAGTCGATGCGTTCGTCAGGCTACAGTAATAAAAACTCACTCTTGTTTCATTAATAAAGAATGCATCTGACGAGGTTCCAGCTCATAAACTCGACAATATTTTTTCCCGATATATCTCGTGTGTACTGGCAGTTCACGCATGTGCGCTCTTCAGATAGAGATCGTGAGAGGCAAAAATCGTATAGATTGTAAATGTACATATCGCGTCATATTGTGAATCGACTTATCGCGAGTTATCGATTACGAGTAATAATCTGATGCCAAAAGGCGTGTCCCCCGCGAGCGCTGACAAAGACAGGTTTATTCAAACGAAATCGAAAAGACGATGCGGGATATCGTGTGAAAACTCATTATGTGAGAGATATCTTCGTATATATATATAAACTCGGATTAATTCTACGATCGTTTTCAAGCCGATTTATTATTTTCTTACGTGACTCTCCGCGTGAACACGTGTCTGCTGGGTTTTCTGTGATTGTATAGTATTTTAGAGGCGAAAGAGAAATTAGATGCGGAGTTTGATTAGGATGGAAATTCGTATCGTTTAGTAGTTGACTCGTTGGTTGAGTATCATAATTCGTCAAATATTCGACCGCGAAATCGTTTGGAATAATTTCTGGATTTTCCACAAATTATTCGAATAATTATTTATTATTGAAGCAAAAAATTTTATTTAAAAAATCGTTAAATTATTGGAAGATTTATTCTTCAAATTCGTTATAATTCAAATTTTACTAATAAAAATTGCCGTCGACTATTTGCCTAACTATGGTTATAATGGAGTTTTTTGTCTGAATTGTCGTTACGTCATGATCTGTAATTTGAGTAAGTCTTATTCAATTGAATAAAATATTAAAATTTCGTTTGTTCCTGACCCTGACAGTGTGCTTATGATTAATTCATTTCAAGTATCGACGTTTTCCGCCACAGGAAAAATGCATGCTCGCCGAAGATAATTTTAAATTTAATCTTTCAGAAAGTTTAATTAATATATGAGGGAGCTATATTATGAATAATAAAATTGTAAGCAATACCGATAAACCACAGCAGTAATACAGATTCGATCTAAAATTGCTTCCCGAGAAGAACATTATCTGTTCGCTTATACATATTTTACATTCACAGAGAGAGACGTGCCTCCTACTTATAATACACGACATTAATATAATCACTTTAAATTTAACGCGATAGCCTTTTATAAAAATTGAACGGATTATTTAAAAAAATAATTTAAGAAAATAAATATCGAATCCAGAAAACGGCTGTTGTTATATATTATCCAACAGAATCAATTATGCATCGTCGTTCCGAAAAAAATACACACCTCTCGAATATGTCAAGTGCAGTTTTTAACGACGTGTTATTTTGAGATACGCTTACGGTCATCCGACGTGACGTTATAAATAGTGAGGGATTCGCTGCGCCGCCCGTTAGCTTTGTCACAGCGCGAGATTTCGTTTGTTTGTCTTCTTCGACGTCGGAGCTGCGCTAATGAGAAATTGAGTGAAGCCCTGTGTAATTTCGATTTTATACATTACACGGCTTCGTGTATATACTTGATTAGAATCGACTGATGAACGAGACCCTATACAGGTCCTGATTTTTATAGAAGTTATTTTGGTCAACTATTCTAATTAGAATATAAATATATTTATTTCATAACAAAATCAACATTCCATCAGAAAAACGTCAACCACCACAAAGACACGCCGACTGCAGTGCGTCGCAAAGAGAAACGATCCGTCGATACGCGTCGTCGAGCAGACGCTAAATTTCGCTCAGCAGCAGAGGTATGACACAATTCTCTCTCTCAACGACGACGACGACGACGCTTTGAGTTTTGACGCCGCTTTGTCTGCAGTAGCGCGAAGGACGCGAACTTTCGGCTAAAATCCGCTAGACGAACGAAGAGAGAGAGGGAAAGGAAGACGACGAAGCAGATGAACTGATTACGAATTCAGCGCGTGGACGGCTCGTATAACTCGCGCTTTTTTCGTCTTTGGTATTTACATAATTGCCCAATCGCTGCTATAAATAATCCCTATACGTGTGTTATGCGTATGTATTATATAGAGGAATGCACTTTTGGAGCGATAGCCTCGCGATTTTTTGTTTGTCCGGTGATTATGTATTCGGTATATATATAATTGCGCGAATAATAGCTGTGGTTTTTCGGGATGACGTTGTTGTTGTTGTTGAATAATATGTATTATCGATGATGAGGCGTGAAGAAAACGAAAGAGGATAAATTTTTCATTTATATATAGTATAGGTTTACACACGCACTTTCGCTGTTGAAAAAAGAATAAATCTGCGAATCATCGTTACCGCGTCAATCAAAGTAAAGGACTCTGTCGATTCTAGCGAATATCACATACAAAGGTATATGCCTAATTAAGACTCAATTCAATAATCCATTGTTCGCTCAGCTCCTTTCAGAGACAATTCTCGGCTTTCCCATGATGTGTGCATTATAAAATCCGATCCTTAAAAACTATATTGCAGCCGAGCTGATGCATAATATATAACAAGCTCTCTCTTTGCCCTTAAGTCAAATGATCGACAGCAGCAGCGTTTCAAGGTAGTCTCTCTCTCTCTCTCGTCGGTGCTGAAATAAAAAAAAAAGTCCAACTCGGCCATTCGTCTTGCGGATCGAAATCCATTAATCTATCCATCTGCCCACACCTATATCTGCGCTTATCCATCTACTTATCTCTCTAGCCGCCCATAGTCGTTCTGGCCGGCGCCGTATATAGGTTAGGGCCAGAGCTCTGCAGCCAACACCGCTCACTTGGTAGTGTGTGTATATATATAGAGAGAGAGAGAAAGAAGCACACGTGGGGAGTTGAGAACGAGAGCTTTATGACCGAGTATATGGCTGCAGGGATATTATGCATAATATATGTGGAGAGTAGTGGAGATGGATATGGAGAAAGTGAGAGGGAGATCGTGATGAAGGGGTATGGTGTGATGATGGATTTGGGGTGGTTGTTGTACGTCGTTCTGGCTGATTAAGCAGGGTATTATACTACTTGATATGGTGTTGTATCAACAAAGTGCTCGTTTTTTCAATTTTATTATTCTTATTCATAGGTATTATACCAGTAGGAGATCTGATTAACAACCGAAACCTGTTCCTCGAGTAAAAAAATCTACATCTTTTAAGATGAACGAACAAAGATTCACCATAAACAGCATCCCGATCAATTCTTCACTCGCGAAAAAACAACTCGCCGATAAATAACCCTTGCCGAAAAATCAGCCTTACTCGTCGCACACATATACACGCGTAAAATATCCCGCAGTTCCGGATTCCAAAGCCAGAGAAAAAGAGAGAAAGTGAAAGATGAGTCAGGCACAGGCGACACATACGGTCGTCGCGACGAAAGAGAGAGCGCGAACACAAGATAAAGATAGAGCGAAGAACAATGTCTCGGCGGAGAGAAATTCGGCTAACGAGAGTCGAATTTTATTTTTATATACACGCGTGTATATATATACAAATTGGAGCATCTACAGCTGTGCGAAAGTACAGTGAAAAGGATTGACGCGAAGAGAGATGAGAGCAGGTAAACAGAGAAGGAGAGGGCAAACGCTGCACTTGATACGCCAAAGCTGCAGTCGTCGTTGGGTTATTCCGAGAAATGACCGGCTTTAAATATATTTTAAACGCTGCAGCGGCAGTATAGGTATAGGTATACGACAGATTTACGGGCGTTTGATTCATTTTGCTCCTTTTGTCGTGTCGCTTTGCGCGGGAACTTTGAATTTTCTTAGGCGATTTGGCCCGAATCGATGCGGTATTACAAACTATATTATATCTCGGGAGATTTTAATGCTGAACAAAACGTTTTTGTTAAACCCGCGATCGCTCTCGTAAAACTTTCGATATAAATATATTAATGGGTTCTATAGTGTAGAGAGGATATGTTTTATAGTCGCGCTGTAAAAATATTACAAAATTGCAGCTCGTGATGATGATATATAAGCTATAATATTTTTTTCTTCCATACTTCTTCCCTTAAACAGAGGAATAAACGTTCGTTGCTCAATCGTGTGCACGATAATGTATACCGTATAGCTGAGATTTCCCAATAAAATCATAGCGCGGAGAGCCAATAATTGGTTAAAAATCGCCGGTTCTATACAAGTGCAGCACATCCGCTTCTGAAATAAAGAAACCGCACATATATACATATACACACACGAAAGCGATATATAGAATGTGATGGTGGAGTACGTAGTGCGCGGCAAATTGCTGGGAAAGAATCGACGATGGAAAAACCGTTTCTTCATATGCCGACTTTTAAAGACACTTTTCACGATATATTTAAAGTGACGTTATCGTATAGAAAAAATAAATTATCTAATCAGAAGATTATTAGTATATTCCAATTTTTTTTTTACAGAAGCCTACTTTGATAACAAAAGTTAAAACCCCAAAGCATTCCATTTCATTCTCAACGACACAAACACATACGTAAC